>JAUYWH010000050.1:0-14643 GCA_034779795.1 Ctenopoma multispine
ATTCATGTTTGTGGCTGTAATGTGACAAAATGTGGAAAAGTTCAAGGGGGCCGGATACTTTCGCAAGGCACTGTATGGCCATTCCTCTATCTTCACCTTAGAGCATTTTAGCGCAGAGGTATGAAGTCCAAGCACTTTATGGGTATTCCTTTTAATTCCATTCTGAACAGTCACAAGGGGTATATTCCAGTTAATATATTTATATTAATAATATTTATAAGTACTTATATACTTATTATACTAGTCTTACATTTCCTTGATAATATAGGTATTTTCCTTTTACTTGAAATGTAGCATTTTTACATTGTGGCATTGGTAGCGTTACACACATTTTCCTGACCACTGCAGAATACCGTGAGCGTCCTGAGGTTTGTACCGTCACTCCTTTTCACACGGAGCTACAACTCACCCAGCAAATGTTCAACAAACAAAGTGTTTTTTAAAAGTTTATTTCTTTTCTACAGAGAATAATTTCTGCCACATGATGAGAATCTGAGAATCATGTCAGACTATTTCATTTCCACTGAAAACAGGCAGATGTTTTAAGAAAAGTCCATAAACTAAATCAAAACATATCTTTCCTTTAATTTTTCCTCCAAACAATGTAAAGGCTCTGGTTCTTTCAGCATAGAATGTGAACTTGGCTGCAAGAAAGACCTTTCTTGTTCTCAGTGACATTTTGGGGAGACTGGGTTTTTCAAGCAATTTAGCCTTAAACAGCTGTCAAATAAATCTACAGATTCTCCAAGTTAATTAAGCGGCTTTAAAGTTATTGAATTAAGCGGCTTCAATTCTATACATACATCAAGGTTAAACAGAGGAGATGCTCTTTTTCATACAGAGCCACTGTCCATCAGAAAATCTCTGCTCACAAACTATGACCATGGGCCATTAAAGACAGACAAGACGCAAGGTAAAGGATTAGTTCCCCAAGCACATGGTGAGGATATAAAAAGGATATAGAAATACATGGGCCACTGAGGTCTAAAACATCAATTATAGATTCTGTCATATCAGAAACATTGTGTACATGTACATCTTAAATTCAGTTTCAGTGATGGTCCAAGCACTTAACAAACAGACTTAGAGCCTTGGGGACAATGTTATGAGTGCAAACACACCATTTATCTCCAATCAGATGCAAAGCATCACATGCCATCAGATGTTTTGTGTGTGAGCTCCAGGCTTTTACATGCACCAACACGCAGCGAAAAAAATCCCTTGGGTGGAATTTGTAAAACAAAGCAAGAGCGTGTGTGTGTTCTTAGGGTTTCAGAGATTGGTGTGTTCTTCAAAGGCCCTGCCAGCAAACTGCCCATGCTCCCTTTAGCCACAACATTAGATTAACCAAACCACAAACTCAGTGGTATTGGATTACCAGGCTGCCCCCATCCCAGCCCCCAGTATCAGCAGCTTTTCAAACCCTATTGTCCTTCATGAAAGGCTGGCTGCAGGTACAACTGAAAACCAGCCCACTGCTCTCTTTCTTTTGGAGTAATTATTTGTCACACTCTTTAATGGCTGAAATTCTTTTTGAGAAAATCACCTTTTGTAAGAGAGCAAGGGGGAACAGAGTTAGCAGGAGTTGTTCGGCATTTAGGCCGATTGTAAGCCTTAAGCCAAATTGTGTTTTCACTGCCCCATATGTTTTTTGCAGTAGGGCCTACATCCTGTGTATGCATGTTTTTTGAAACCTAAATCCGCTTTTGCATGTGTGTCTGAGTCGCTGTTCGGGGCTAAAATCTGTACTGTCCAGCTAGGGCTATCTGCTGCTAATCCCTCTGAATACAGACTGATTAGGCTAAGACTGCTGCGTTTCAGTAAGCAAGCAGAGTGTGTGTGTGTGTGTGTGTGTGTGTGAGAGAGTTTTCTTGTGTGTGTCTGTAGCAGTCAGCAAACAGGGAATTTGCTTTGTTACAAAGCGGATTAATTTGGCTTGCCGTCACTAACAGCTTGGAAAGGTGCCCAGTCTCCGATCGAGAGGAGAAATATTAACCAACATGCTATAAATATGCCATCACATTACATTATAATACGGCCCCTCACACAGGAGGAAACAACTTAATGTACAGTTTAAGCGTGTAGTTTAACGCGTGCTGAGCACTGACACACTGTATCAGTGCACCTGGACATGCATCGACCACAGCACTGTGGACAACAAAAACAAAGTTGAAGGAGGATACGGAGCTATGTTTATATTATAAAATGGATGCTGGTTTAATTCTCAAAATGGGAACTGGAAACATGGCATTTAGACGGAAAGATAAGACTCACACGGAGAGAGAGAGATAGAAGGAGAGTAATTTCAGACACAAAGCCCGATCAAGACATCTTGATATTTCTTGACATTTTGGAAAAATTAGATGTTCCCCTAGAACATTAGATGTTATCTGTCAAATCTCAAGGATAAAAAACATTTCGGCTGTAGAAACAACCCTCTCTGCCCACACACACACACAAAAGACACTCACACACACAAAGCCACACAGACTTAGTCATGCTTTAAATGTGAATATAGATTGTGGTTAATTCCTTTATCACTCTTCTTTGTAGTTCTCTTGCAGTTATTTTCAGAGCAAACAGTTGGTATGTGTTATGAGGCTTCACCTGCAGAGGACAGTATCTGCCATCCACTTGAGAACATTTCTCGCACTAAGCCGAACACAAGCAGAGAGGGGCCAACGCGGAGACGAGGGAGGGGAGGGTAATGCAATCTCAGAGCATTCATCCTTGTTACTTCTAACGCCTCATCTCTTTTTAGCATTCTGCACAGTGTTCAACGCAAGTCTCCATAATAACCTTCATTTGGTAATTGGTATGCAGAGGTCTGAAAAATGAATTACAGATCAGCGAGCTGTTACCACGGTGATAACATGAACCGCAGGTCTAAGAAGGAATTCATCATGGTGGTGGGGTGAGATGTGTGAGAAGGGGTGGGGGATAGTTGATAAGCTTCTTGACTCAATCATCACCAAGTGTTTGACATTGCCTATGCTGATTGATAATACGTATTTTACACGTGTGCCAGGACTGGAAATGGTGTCTGAAGGAGACTCCCAGGGCTGCAGAATTGGTCCCAGGGGGTCCAGCAGCAAATGATAAACAGAGAATGTCCTGAATGTGTTGACTGACCTTTACCACACACAAGATGATGCAGGTCAAAGAGGCAGAAAAGCCTGTAACTGGACCTAGAGTTAAGATTTCACGCCAAAGAACTTTTTCCAACATACCGTACATTCAAAACTAAGAAATTATCTAATAACAATTCCAGAGGGGGTGTTTAAAAAATACATTTTAATAATACATTTAAAAAATGCATTAAATTTGTTGATATTCTGGAAATAAACCCATGATTGTTTATTTTGTTTTTGTTTGTTTTTTAAAATTCATTTAAATTAAATTAAGTCAAAGTAGATGGTTGTAGTGGTGGCTACATGAGAATTGTTGCTTTACTTAGTCAAGTAAACTTTGAGCTACTAATAATATCTTTAATGAATGCAAGAGGACCCGTGTGTGTATACTACATATCCACCAGACTTTAGTTTTATACTGCATTCATAGACAAGGTACAACTTACATTATATATTAATTTCCTATGCTAAATTTAAATTGATGACGGTAAAAATGTATATGTATTTAAGATATAAATATTAATACATGAATATGATTGAAAATGTATGTAACACAAAATCCACTTAATGCAGTATGTGAGATACTCAAAGTAAAATTCTACCATTAAATATATGGGAATACAGGAAGTGTACCTGTATTGTAGTATTTTTTTATAGTACATGCCCAGTTATCATTATTCTTTACATTTTACAATCTAAACAATTGTATAATATGAAAAACATGTTCCTACATTTTTTTTTCTGCAGTAGCACAGCAGACTGTGACTAGTTCACACTTGATTGTGCAGTTTCTAAATATTTGACCATATGGTAGCAGCAGGAGCGGCACTGCTAATAACAGATATATAATAACAGAAAAATGTATAATGCTCAGCTACATTGTTTTGATGGGAATGAATCTACAATGTAGAAAATATGTGTATTATGATAAAAAATTGTACAAAAAGGGAAATGTTTAAATGCAGGTGTGTAGTATAACATTAGAGTAGTACTTTACTTTTGCGTTTCATCTTGTTTAGCTGCATTCTTCATGAGGCAAAACTGATTCACTTTTGATCACGGAACAACCAAGCACGTAGCCTGAAGCAGCAGAAAGTGTTGGCACGACAACGCAGCCAGCAGCAGGACAAGAAAGGAAACAAATCACTGTGTCAACAAAAAAATACAACAAGTACTAGAGTAAAGACGAAGGAAGGCAGAGAAATGATGGGGCAAGGAGGGTAAACTCCTCTGTGAGGCCTGCATAAAGCATTTGGATGCACACTCAAACAAATCCTATTGACATATTTGTCAACATTATATAATGTTAATAATACTTTAATTCACCACAAACACATTTAGTGTGGCCAAAAAAAAAACAACCAATATGCTCCAATAAATCTGATTACATGGACGAAATATGTCTTATATTGAATTCCTCCCTCTGCCTGATGTATTCACGAAGTCCCCTGTCAAAACCGAGAGAAAAGGCTACCGCGACACTGTGATGGATGACGTGGACACATTTTTATAGAACATTAGCATTTATTAAACACTGATGCAATTCAAGCAAAACCTTGCTGTTGACAAACTCAATTAACGCACCGAGAATAAAGCCTGTGTTCCTTTTCCAGCACTGTGGGAACAGAATTGCGGGAAGCTAAGCCACGCTATCAATTATCCTAATCAAACAAAGACTTAAGGCACAGCAAATAATCTGTTTAAAGGCACTAAGCTGGCTGATAACTCTGCAACAAAGTAACTGGATCTTATTTGCCACACCAAGGGTACTCAAAGTCAGCAGTCAGCTGCTGCTGGGCCTGAACATACACACATGTACATTTGTATAGGAGAGTTGGACAGTAAGTTAAGGCAACAGAGTTCCAACATGACGCAGACAAAAGATATAGCAGCTCTCTGGCTCAGGCATGTGTGGGAATCAAAATATTCCAAACTGGTGAAAACCTCTTCTCCTCCAGGGGCAGATTTACAGGGGGTCAAGGGGATGCAACTGCCTCCCTGCATTAGAGTCCTGCTCCCCCAGCTGCCCCCACAATTTTTATGCCCCCAAAATCATACTTGTTAAAACGAATCGCTTGTTTGTCCAAAAGTCTTTTATAGCCTTCAAATTTAATATTAATTCATCGACAATATATAATTGTAAATATAATCTTAGGTGCCTGAAAAATATAGTTAAAGTAAAAAATAAACTAAAAGTACAGTAATTTAAGTTATTTTTCTGTATTTGCTTTCTGTATTTATTTTATATTTATTCTGGGGAACCTTTTTTTCCTCTTTTATGTAAAAATAATCTGTTTTGATACAGACTACTAATGATACAATAAATAGTTTTAACGTGCATTTGTGGATATTGTGGACTCCATATAGGTGATTTTCACATAGTTCACTGAGGAGGTCCAGCATTGCCACCCTGCCTAGACCTCTTGCCACTCCTCATGTAAAATTTTCTAGATCCGCCACTGTTCTCATCATTTATTGTTTGGTCCTGATTCAGTTTCTTTTAAATGTTTTTGCACTACCACAGCACTACTACAGCGTCTGCTTGCTTCTTCAGTTAAAAAGAGTGACTGCTAGGTTTTTCACACAGAATACTTCTACATCTGAAAAATATATCCAACATACAGAGCATCAAAAGTTGCCATAAAATGAAATTCATGGTCCTGGAGTAACAATGTAAGTGGCAGTGACCATTTGGCACAGTAAGGGCCCCTGCTGTGGCTGACCAGACATCATGACAGGCTCTGTCCACAGAGGGCCCGCAACAAAGAAAGCTCACCACTGAATGAAGACATAAAACCTCCATTCATAACTTATGGGGGCCCTATTGTATGATCACTTATTGATTTCCTCTAGGCAGGGCATATTACAAAGAGAGAAAGGGGTGAAAGAATCTGGTCTAGGAGGAGAGTAAAAAATATAACGAGGGGAGCACAGTCGCAGAGTTGCTGCAAGAATGAATGGCTGAATTAATCGAATGAACAAATGAATTGACTGTTTTGTTTGCTACAGCCGCCACCTATTTGGCCCGCTTCCTGAGAGCAGCGTCATTAAAAAAACACTCACGTCTCATCGAGCAGTTTCCAACTCCAAGTGACCGAGCTCACAGGGAGCAGGCTCCTCATTAACACCGCAACATATTTACAAACAGCAGCACCGGGCCTGCCTGCTCACGCGAAATCCTCACACGACACTGTTACCATTAGGGCCGTGCACTCAAAAGGCGGCTCACACAGGATAAGATTTTTTTACATACAGTCCTACTTTTTTCTGCTAAGTTTAAAAAGTCACAGCGTCACTAGGAATCAGATACTGCCTACAACTCAGTGCTAGCCCTAACTAAAATATGCTTTTATGTTTCCAGCCTTACACAATGTCGCACAACTGAGCAAGAAGAGCCCAGATTTTAGGCAACAATCTGCTCCTCGACATGCAAATCAGTACAGGCTATTCCAGCTGTAGCAAACCCAGAGAGCCACTGATTTGCCCTTTGAATGTGCAGCTTCAAATCTAAATAAGCTCGTAAAAAAAGAAAGGCAGGTTGTACACACATGGCAGTACAGACAGCTCTTACCAGAGGAATGGCCTCGATTGGTGGCGTCGTGGTCGCTGTCTCCCTGCTCACTGTCTCCGTGGCCGCTGTCTTTGGAGCTGACCAGATCCGCCTCCTGGAATGCCGAACTGCAAGCAATCACAACATTATGTCAAAAACTCACTTGGCATTTTGATGTTCTCAGCTAATAGCAGTTTTAGGGCCCTCCTAATCTTTCTGATCCCATCTTATCATCCAGAGCATCATCACAATAATGAGGGTTGTCAGTGAATGAACGAGCAGATAACAGTTTTGTTGCAGCACCATTGAGAAACTCCTTCCATATTTACCTGTTGACACGTCTTGGCCTGTCAACCAGGTAGCTGAGTTCAGCTCTTTGGTGTTTGGTCTGAAAGAGAAGGAGCACTTTCACCATGTGTCACTCAAGCAGCTTATGTAACATGATTAGCAAAGAGAAGAAAAAAAACATCATTATCGAGCCAGATATGATGCAACCCACACAGTGGCATGTTGATGTCAGCTACTAAATGTACCTGTGCTGTGTTCACCAGATATGAGTGATACTGTAATGGTTGAAAAGTGTGTGCTTGAGGAGGTGTGTTTTCCCACAGGGGTGCAGGGGGGAGTAACAGATATGTTGCCGAGGCGCGAGATAAAGTAGTGTGCCTATTCAGGATGGCACAGCCCAGAGACTCATCTTTGTTCTAGTGCAACTCAGCAACATTGTAACCAGTATGGTTAATGTGAACGCTCTTCTCCCTGGGGACATTCTCTCTCTCACACACACACACACACACACACACACACACACACACACACAGATGCACAGCAACCAGCAGCCTCAGAGCCACCATACATTTTCCTTACATGCTTGTCTTCCTCTGATTTTTCCTTATTTCAAAAACTTGGGAGCATAACAACAAACATGCAATCATTGCTGTTTCAGAGCAGACTTCCCTGAGGATTGCTAAAGGCAACATGTCAGCAACAATCATCTAATCATTGTGTTTGCTTTATTGCCTTTTTCTGAAAGAAGTCAGAGAACGTGGCTGCATTCTGTGTGTATTAGCCCTCAGTTTAGACCTGACATGCCGCTGAACTGAGAGAAAATTAGGGAATGGTATTATCTGTCATGTAGGCCTGTTCTTTTAATTGTATCAAACTGGCAGGCTACATGTGTCTACAGGGAGAACCTGTGTATAAATCATCAGACATGCCGAGGCTCTCTGAATGGAAAGGGAGGTTAAACTGTAGGTATGAGACGGACTCTTACCTCGTTTGATAAAATGCTGCCGTTTGATATGATGTCAGGCTGCTGGTCTGTGTACCCTGTCACTATGGCCCCACATGGGTTGTGATCGGTGTCTGTGCTCCTAGATGGACTACACGGCTTTAGGAACATGAGGTCGGTTTTGGCAGACTCTGGAGTCAGACATACCTGGTAGCAATAGTTCTGGTTTTGGTGGTGGGAGCCAAAGCTTCCCGACTCCTCCACGGGGACTTGAGCCGTTGCGGCCCCACTGACGTTAACAGCGCTTTGCACCAGCATGATATCAGACTTGCTGAGCTTTTTCTTGCGGGCCCTGCCTTGCCGTGAGCAGCAGGCGCTGCAGCCCAGACAGCAGTCACTGGTCAGGCACGTGTAAATGTTGAGTTTTTTATCCTTCTGACATCGCACAGCCAGCACAATCATGACTAGAAGGAAGATGAAAGAGACAGAGCCCAGGGCGATGATGAGGATCAGGGTGAGGTCCAGGGTGCCATCTTTGGCCTTGGTAGTGCCTCCTCTATCCCCACTGCCACGGCCTTCAACCACACTATCCACCAGCATCACCAGTATGCTGGCACTGCAGGACAGCGGTGGCTGGCCATGGTCTCGCACCTCAATCAGCAGGTCATACAGCTGGTGTGAGTCTCGCTTGGCTGACACCCGCCTTGCAGTCCTGAGCTCCCCTGTCCTCCAGTCCATCCTAAATATGCCATTCTCATTCCCCCTCTGGATGCTGTAGGATAGTCGGGCATTCTCGCCGTCATCTGCATCCATAGCCACAATCCGGGTCACCAGGTAGCCCGGCTCAGCCGAGCGAGGCAGGAGCTCTTTGGCTGTGCCATTCTTCCCCAGGGGGCCCAGCACCTGGGGGTTATTGTCATTTTGGTCCACAATGATGACTTTGATAGTGGCATTGGAAGAGAGCTCTGGGGTGCCTGTGTCTCTAGCCTGGACCATGAATGTGAATTCCTTTAGCTGCTCATAGTCAAAGGACCTCAGTGCATACAGATATCCTGTCTCCTCGTTGATTGACACATAGGTTTTGACTGACATACCCTGGATGTCACATTCTAATATAGAGTAGCTGATGAGTGCATTCTGTCCAATATCCGGGTCCAGAGCCGTTACCGAGTGTATATACGCTCCCGGCACATTATTCTCCGCCACATAAACATCATATATGGGCTGCGTAAATGTCGGTGCGTTGTCATTCTCATCTGAAACCTGGACTCGGATGGACTTACTGGTGGCGAGGGAAGGTGTCCCATTATCCCGCGCGACCACAGTGACGGAGTAGGAGTCTGCCTGCTCCCGATCCAGCGGCCCGTCAGTCACAATGGTGAAATAATTCCTAAAGGAAGATTTTAATTTGAACGGGACATCCCCGAGGATTTCCACTTGGATCTGTCCGTTCTCCTCTGAGTCCCGGTCTGTCACACTCAGCAACGCAATGACGGTACCAGGGGCCGCCTTTTCGCTCACTGACTCCGTGACGGTGCTGAAGGTAATCTCCGGTGTATTGTCGTTAACGTCGGTGACTTTGACCAGCACTTTACAGTGCGCGGGCACGGCGTTTGGCCCCAGATCCTTGGCCTGGACAAAGATCTGATAAAGATTGCTCTCTTCAAAATCCACCTCTCCGCGCACTTCAATGCGCCCGGTGCGTGGGTCTATGCTGAATAGGTCCTTTACGCGGTTGGAAATGTGGTTGCTGAAGGAATAAACGATCTCCCCGTTAAGCCCCTCGTCCAGGTCGGTGGCGTTCAGCTGAATGACCAGTGTGCCCACCGGTGCGTTCTCCGAGAGACTCACCGTGTAGACGGGCTTATCAAAAACTGGGACGTTATCATTAGAGTCAAGCACTTTGACCACCAGCAGCGCGGTGCCAGTCCGTGGCGGCTGACCGCCGTCCACCGCGGTCAGCACGTACCTGTGCGCTGCTTGCTGCTCCCGGTCTAGCGGCTTCTCCAGGACCAGCTCCGCAAACCTGTTTCCGTCCGTTTGGGTCTGCACGTCCAGGTAAAAGTAGTTGTTAGTGGTGATATCGTACGTGCGTAAAGCATTAGAACCCACGTCCGGATCGAACGCACTCTCCAAGGGAAAACGAGTGCCTGGAGTGGCGCTCTCTGAGATCTCTACTGTGATGTCTGTCTCCGGGAAGCTGGGCGGGTTGTCGTTAATATCCACCACCTCGATTTCGACCCGAAACAGCTCCAATGGGTTATCCAAGAAAACCTCCATATTGAGCTGGCAGCTGGCACCCTGCTTGCAGATCTGCTCCCGGTCAATTTTCTCATTGACGAACAGGACGCCGTTTTCTAGGTTCACTTCCAGGTACGGTGTACGGGAGCTGGGTACTATCTGAAAGCGGCGGGAGGCCAGTTTGGTAAGGTCCAGTCCCAGGTCCTCCGCGATATTCCCCACCAAGGTGCCATGATCTGCCTCCTCCGGTACAGAGTAGCGTATCTGAGAGAGTACTCCATCCGTGATGCACAGGACAATCAAAAGCACAATCATCGCCGGAAAAACAAGTGCACTTCGGTAAAAAAAATCATAAACCTTATTATATCCTGTTGATGGACAAAATGTCAATTTCCATCGCCCATTTCAGTCGGCAGATAAAAGTCTCCAAAATGCGTAAAAGACTCCAAAACATGTAAGGCGTGCGGAGAAATGTGTCCCATTAAAAAAAAGGCATGGTTCAAGGAGTTTTAATGACTGTCGAAGCTTTTTCTGTTCAAGCTCCGCTGTGCCGCTTTTCAGCTGCGTCCGGGAGAAGCTACAGCGCACATTCCAATGAAGCGCAGTGCCGACGGAGTGATGGCCACAGTCTGGAGAGGAGTTGGAAAAGAATCATAATCCATAAATGAAATATGCAAGACTCACTTACTACTCTGTAATGGTCCTTAATCGGAAAATAAATGTCAGATGTGTCTTCTTTGTTTTTTTCACTCTGTGTCTTCTCCTGGCACCCTGCTCCGTCACTGCGGTTTCCTCCACTCCACTCCACTCTCTACTGATGCTGTTCACTCAACTATTTGCTTTTTCCCCCGCAACGCGCCTCCCCCTCGCAGCCCTCGCGGCTGTAAATCACGCCGAGAGCTCTCCTCTGATTGGATAGAAACGTTGCCTGTCAATGTCCGCTCGGCCCATTTCTCCCTCGCTGTTTTTCTTCCTCTCTCTACCTCTCTCTGAGCGCAAACTGACATCGCATTAGAATACATGACCCAAAAGAAAAGACAGAGACATTCGTAACTGTGCACTCTCCATCTGTCAGTAATGTAATAATGTATCATTTAGTGGCCCAGTGTGTGCTCAGAGTGAGTAGAAAACTTGTTGACTTGTCCAGGCCTGTGTAAGCTTAAGAACAGTTTGGCCGAACCGGGTTAATACATGCAAATGTTGTGATATGTATGCGGTGAATCATTCACCATTCATGTGCTGCTCTCAGGTCTGTGCGCTATAATTACACCCAATAGTACTAACGTTATTAGCCATTCCTCCAGCCTCACAGTCTCGGCCACAGAGACAGGCAGAGCAGTACATATACGGACCTCATATGACACCTACCGGTGCAACTGTGAACCAGGGCCGGATTTCTATATCTAGGATCGTGTGGAGACTGGAAGATGTAGATATGACAATACAGGGACGGTAAAATTGGTAAATTTTGATGATACTACATTCTCTGTGTTAAGACTAAAGGTTGGTGTGGCGATGTGACTTCTTCCACCTACAAATAGGGTTCAACGTGGTATTTTACTGTTTTTTTCTCAGTCTATAAAATTATTCTTAGATAAGTTTCTTATAGCAGTCGTTACAATAATAATAATAATGATAATAATAATAATAATAAAATTGTTAAATAACCAGATTTTGAAGCCAGAGCATTTATTAATTGCCATGAACAGTGAAAAAATTTTATTATCTAATCAACATGTTTAGATCCTCTTTTCACATCCTCAAATCAACATGTTTTATTGTTGTTTTGTTTGTTAAAAAAAAAGAGGTAAGTGATGATTTGCAGATCACATGCGCACAGTTGTTGTGGAATTGTGTAGATGTGCAGACAAAGAGACAACGAGAGAACTCTCACTGCTCTGCCAGGTAAAAATAAAAGCTCTTCCAAAACAAAAAAACTTGTCACTTGTGTGATTGTAACGATTTTTTCATACTGAGGTTAGAATACTCTCAGGCAAATACATAAAGATAAAAAAAAAGAACAACAATGGATCAAATCATATTAAAAACAAACAAGGCCAAGGAGTCATCCAGCAGAGAATGCATGGTCTTGAAATCAGTTGGAGAATCAGCTTCATATTTCCCATCAAATGAAATAAGTAGTAAAAGAGGACATTTTTCATGTTAACTGATCATTTGTATTAGGTTAATTTACAAAAGTGGTTGTGCTATAGAACTACTGAGTTTTTCACCTGATGAAAACTGATCTGAATTTTGTGGTTTGGGTGACCTCTCCTGTGTCCTTGCTGAACTGTTCAGACGGTCAAAGGATCATGAATAAACATACCAGCAGTCGGCCAGACTGTGCAGAAGGTTTGTCTTTTTCTCTTGATTTTAACTATTTCTCTTCTCCATAAATCATCTCCTCCTCTTGTCTCATTTCTGTGAACTGACACTTGACCTTGGCCAGGAAATCAGAGCCTGCAGTGTGAGCTCAGTAGGTGTTTGAGTTCAGCTCAAGGCAGACCAAGTGCTCCCCCTAGTGAACGAATAAAGCACTACACCATACGGTACACTGTAATTCAAATAAATAAGCATAAAACAAACACACGCACTGCAGCAGCATAAATGTGTGATTCATACTGTCTGCAGCCTATCAGAGATGCACACACAAACAGGTTATTGAAGAAGTAACATAAACGGATCAGGATTTTCTGCATGTGCAAATAGACATGGTGATCCATGGTGAGTGCTGATGCAGAAACCCAATGAAGAGTGGTGAACAATAACAAATCAAACGACATATATAATTATAGTTTGGTTCATACAATGTTAAGATTATATTCTTTAGTCATTTTTATGACTAAAAATACAGCATAGCCACCAGTAATTGCTACCTTTTGGTGGGTAAAAATAATGGCCATCTCGCACATCAAAGGTTTCCCCACGCATAGTAGCAAAAAAAAAAGTCCTAGTGTCTAAAAAGGGGTGCCCTAAAGCAGTCCCAACCATGAGATAATTAGAGCAGGAGAAACAGCATGTAATCATCAAGTGTTACAAAGCTACAGGGACCAGAGAGCATCTAATCTAAAACTAAACACAGCCTCTTCTCCTGTTAGCTTTAACAAGCACACTATCAATTAACACACAAGTGGATTCATTCCGGTGGTGTCATCATCATGGTGAATTCAGCGTAGACATAAGGAAAAACAAACAAAAAGGACAACAGTAGAAGTACAGTGAAAAGAAAAATTAATGGCACTGTTTGCAATTTCCTGGATTCTGTTGCAAACACAATTTTTCTAAACTGATAGAACACAAGCAGTCATGATCGCTCCTGTCTTTGCTGAAACATACAGTATAAAGACAAAAGGACAATATTTCACTACTAACTTCCGTGGTTTAAAACTGGTAGCTCAATGGAATAAGCATCAGACTGGGATGCAGAAGGTGCAGGATCGCATCCCAGCCCATCCCCCCATACCAGGTGTGTCCCTGAGCAAGACACTCAGCACTAGCTCCCCAGGCGCCCCCTTTGGCTGCCTACTGTTCTCCCCAAGGTTGGGTTAAATACAGAAGTAATATTTTGTTATAACATTTAAAAATGTAATGAACGACAATAAAGATGATTATCCTTAAATACAGTAATGTATAGTACAGTTAAAGTACGTTCTAATTCTAATAGCTGTCATGTAAGTAACATTTACTCAGCAACAATATGGACTTCTCACTAGTTTTTAACAAGTTAGAATTAATTGCAGGGTAAAAAAAACATTAACTAATTCTTTTAGGTGAAGTAAACTTGAAACGATCAAGGACAGTAGTAACTAAGGAAGCAAAAACATTATTAGACCAGTAGGAGGAAGTCAAGCAACTGTGCCTAATGTATAAAAGTAAAAAAAGGATCCAAGCTAACATTAGTCAGGTCCAGGTAAACACTGGCACAATTAGGATCGGATTCCCCTCCGATCTCCACCTGCTCTTGGACCACTATTTGTCAGGGAGGGAGGGGCGACACAGTTTTTCCACAGTGCTCTGCTGCCAATAAAATATTTCATGTTCACTAAGCGCTTTAGCAGTGACTTACATTTTACACTATGGTAGACTGGGGGCATGTAAACATGATTAAAGGAATGTGAATGAAATGGAAAGTCATGTTAAGCAGGTCTTTGAAGCAATTACATCAATAATAGTTACTATATTTGAGTCAGATGGTTTGCATGGTTTGGGCGTCTTTCATTGTGAAGGTTGACTATCGGGGTGGAGTCAGGGGTGTGTGTGTGAAGGTTGACTATCGGGGTGAAGTCAGGTGTGTGTGTGTGTGTGTGTGTGTGTGTGTGTGTGTGTATGTGTGTGTGAAATGATCATCCACTAGCAATAACCAACTCACTTTCAACCTGTTGACATGTTTTTTCAAAAAAAGGCTCTTATTGTGAAAATCAGACTCTTATTATGAAGGTTGACTCTCAGTGTGGAGTCAGGGGTGTGTGTGTGAAGGTTGACTATCGGGA
>JAUYWH010000051.1:0-14637 GCA_034779795.1 Ctenopoma multispine
CGTAAAGTTACACATATTAAATCTTCAATCAACACTCATCTCCACATTCACTGACAACACTTACGTATGACACTCTGGGCTGGTCGACTCATACAAGGAGACATATGTCATCCCTGCGCACCATTCTAGGGCACCTGGAAGAAATAAAAGCAGTATACCCAATCACAATGGAATCTACAGACAAGACATTAGAGACTGCTGAAACACACCAACCACAAAGTTTGGTCCAGCTAAATGAAATAACTAACACCCACAACTGAGTCAAAAGCCACAACAGTGGGATCCTCCAGTAAAATAAGATCATCTAAGTGGAGATCAGCAGCAGATGGTACATCAGGTGTTAAGAGAGGAATGCCATGCTTTTGCTTATGATGACAAGGATGTTGGATGCATTCCCAGCTTAAACATGCATATCGCACTGCATGATGTTCGCAAGACCTACACATCAGTGCCAAAACCTCTGCACCAAGAGGTGAAGGACTACCTGCAAGATCTGCTGAACCGTGGGTGGATTTCAGAATCAAGGTCACCCTACTCTTCCCCAATTGTCTGTGTCAGGAAAAAGTCTGGTGAATTAAGGTTGTGTTGTGATTACAGGGAACTTAATCAGAAATCTGTACCAGTCAGGCACCCAATCCCCACAATCCAGGATATGCTAGATTCCCCTCCATGGCAGCTCTTGGATTTCAGTCCTTTATCAGGGCAAAGCATGACCCAGAAAGTTGCCCTCTCACAGCTTTTAAAACGCCCTGGGGATTGTATCAGTGGAACCGCATACCATTTGGATTCAGTGTAGCTCCAGAGTTTCAAACGAGTATGGAAGACTGTCTCAGAGGCTTTCGTGATGTTTTCTGTCAGCCGTAACTGGACGACAACCTGATCCACTCCTCTCCTTTGATACTCATGTGGAACACATCAGAGCTGTCCTGCAAAGGTATCAAAAACATGGTGTTAAACTCACACACAAATGTGATGTATTCAAGTGTCAAGTGCGTTTTCTTGGGCAGATGTTCTCAGAAGAAGTTCTCAGAAGAAGGGTATACTATGGATCCAGCCGAGATAGCCCCTGTACAAGCACTCAAAGAGCAACCACCAAACACATTAGGGGAGCTGAGCAGAATCCTGGGGTTCCTCAACTATTACAGGGCCTACATCCCAGACTTCTCAAAAGTGGTTAAGCCCCTATACCAGCTACTGACCATGCTGACTCAGGGACTATCTCTATTATGCCCCATACTTTGTGGTCTATACAGATAATAATCCTCTTACTTATATCCTCACAACTGCAGAATTGAACCATCAGGTCATAGGTGGGTGGGAGAATTGGTAGACTGTAACTTTATAATCAGAAACAGACCAGTTAGGAGAAATGCAGATGCTGATGGCCTGTCCAGGTTTCTGTTTGACATCCAACAGTATATGGCTCAGTGTACAGCGGAGATACAGCAGGATTTAATCAGGGCTGCTGTGAAGAGTGCAGTGCATCAGAGGGAGAGTCCCCTTCATGAGACCCCAGTGGTCAACCAGAGTGCAGTCATCCTAGTGCAAGACACAACACCACTGGCTACTGGGAAGCCTTTCTCACAAGAGGAAATCAGGGTTAGTCAGGAACGGGATATTGTGATAGATTCTCAGTCATCCAGGTAAAGTTGTCTGAAGATTGAGTCACGGCAACTGGACTTCTTTCTTTCAAGTAGAGAAGTTTCATTCTGCATCCACAGAACTTTATCAATCTGAGAGAAGTTGGCTAGTGACCACAAATTTATCCTCCAGGCTGGTTTCATCTCACACCTACCTTGAATAGGCTCGTTAAGTGAGACAAAGGCAGGGGATTAGTGTGGGTAAATGTAACAACCCCACCCCTGACAGTTCCTCCTGCCCCTATAAAGTGGGTCGTTAAGAGTGGTCAACCTGGTGGATGTGTGAATTGGGCCTGATTTTCCTGGGGATGGATGAAAGGGCAGCATGGTAGGTTGAAGATAAGTTATGTCTGAGGCCTCCACCTCTGTTGAGTGAGGGGTTGTTAACTTGCACATGCAAGGTCTCCCTCACTCCTGAGGCCCTGAGGTGTTACTCCTTCTGTGCTGGGCCATCCTCCTGTGAAGCGGCTAATTTGTCTCTCCAATGTACAGCTCGGAGCACTCTTCACTGCAATGAACAGCATACACTAAATTGCTCTTCTTCTGTTTAGGTATCCTGTCTTTGGGATGGACAAGTCTCTGTGTCAGTGTGTTAGTGGCTTTGAAGTGGACAGGTATGTGGTGTTTTCCAAAAATCATTTTAAGTCTTTCAGACACCCCAGCCATATATGGAATAACCAGGTTCTTCTGTTGTGGTGGTTTGAGAGAGGAGCCAGGGAAGCCTTGCATGTGCAAATTAACAACCCCTCACTCAACAGAGGTGGAGGCCTCAGACATAACTTATCTTCAACTTACCATGCTGCCCTTTCATCCATCCCCAGGAAAATCAGGCCCAATTCACACATCCACCAGGTTGACCACTCTTAACGACCCACTTTATAGGGGCAGGAGGAACTGTCAGGGGTGGGGTTGTTACATTTACCCACACTAATCCCCTGCCTTTGTCTCACTTAACGAGCCTATTCAAGGTAGGTGTGAGATGAAACCAGCCTGGAGGATAAATTTGTAGTCACTAGCCAACTTCTCTCAGATTGATAAAGATTTGTGGTTGCAGAATGAAACGTCTCTACTTGAAAGAAAGAAGTCCAGTTGCCATGACTCAATCTTCAGACACAGACATAAAGACTACTGCATAGAATGTAAATAAAGATG
Organism: Ctenopoma multispine; assembly: GCA_034779795.1. Lineage (NCBI taxonomy): Eukaryota > Metazoa > Chordata > Actinopteri > Anabantiformes > Anabantidae > Ctenopoma > Ctenopoma multispine. The sequence goes on from JAUYWH010000051.1 coordinate 2,793, forward strand.
TCTTAGAAATAAATACTAGAACTCAAAATTTTCCTGTCCCTCTTCACATTATAAAATTAAACCTAAATGACTTTTACTCCCTTTTAAATACTGTTGTGCACAATTACCAATTATCAATCAACTCAAACAATTACATTTATACTTTGGGCCCCCTCACACACACACACACACACACACACACACACACACTCTTACACACTTAATCATATAGAACCTGAGGATTTCCACTTCACTCTGTTGCAGGCCTGTTTCGGAGTTCGGGTGCGGTGAGGCCTAAAACGGATGTGGCCGTTTCACTCTAACTTGAGCAAAAAAGGAAAAAACAAAACAAAAGCACGTGCACATTAGTTTCAGTTAGTACTCACAAATCCAACAGTCTGTTAGAAAGGATTTGCAGAAAACGGTGTAATGGCAGTCACAGGTGAGCAATGGTGGTTACAGGTCAGCGATTAACACTCAGCAATCACAGATGAGAAACAGCAGGGTCCATCCTTGACAGAAAACCTCATGCTCCCTCTTCTCACAGCATCCATCAGCTTCTAAACACATTTATACCATTGAGCTATAATACCACGCTATTTCATGACAATATAGCGATAGAATGCTTCAACTGGTGATCACAATGCTAAAACAAACAGCATGGTATTACAGCAACAAACGTGGCATGCTACGCTAATTAGCAGGCCGCTAGCTAACTTCCATACATCACGTCTTTTATCACTACAACAATTAGTTATAGCACAACTTGATGCCCTAATACATGTTTTCTCTGGCCGACAGCGTCTGTGTCTCCTTTCGCTCGCCTAACACACCTGTATCACTTGTCCTGCCCCTTAACAGAAAGAGTGGTTTGTGGCACCTCATAGGTCCATGGTTCATCCTACGACAGATACACAGTCGGACACAGCTGCATATTTGTTAGGCCTAATTTTTCCACATACCTGCTTATTGCCCACCCAAAACTCTCACCCTGCCTCCCCAGCTGTTCCTGCAGCAAGCATGGATGTTGCTCTGGCTGTCCCCTTAGGTTGGCCCAATAATTAATCATCAGCTGCTTCCTCCTGATTTCAAGCGGCATTACCCCTGTCAGAGCCTGCAGAGCCGAGACGGGTTGTTTTCACGGCGCCACAACACTGCCGCAGAGCTTGTGCTTGAATTCTATTCAATTTTTCCAACTGCGTCTTTGAGGCTGAACCATAGACCACACTACCATAATCTAAAACAGATCTAATCAATGCTATGTAGATGGTTTTTAGAGCAGCATAGCTTGCCCCCCAACTAACCCCACCCAGACTCCTCATAATATTCATTACCTTTGTACACTTCTTTACTACCTTACCGATATGCTCTCTCCATGTCAGTTTGCTATCAAACATTAATCCCAAGAACCTAAACACTCTCACCCTCTCAAGTACGCTCCCGTACATTGTCAGCCTAACATCCGGTGGAACCCTCTTTCTAGTGAAAATAACTGTGTTTGTTTTTGCCGCAGAGAACTTAAATCCCCACTGACATGCCCAGTGCTCTACTGTGTTTATTGCTGCCTCTCAGTTACCATCCTTTCCATAATCTTACAAACATGCAATGTTAGAGCTATAGGTCTGTAGTTTGACGGTTTGGTTGGGTCCTTCCCCGGCTTCCGCACTGGAATAATTACTGCCTCCTTCCATGCCCTGGGCAGTTGTCCCTCTGCCCACACTTTATTATACAGCGCCAATAGTTTCCTCAGCGCTGCACTTGTAAGATGCTTCAGCATGTAGCACACTTGATCCTTCCCTGGAGAAGTATTATGCGCTTTGCTAAGCGCTCTTGTAAGTTCTTCTAAAGAGAACATAAAGTTAATTGGCAGGTCATCCCCTCCTGCATTCCTTTCCAACAATTCTGCATAATGTCTCTCTGTTGCGTCTCTCCCCCTTCTCCCTTCCTCTGTAAGGTTCCCCGAGCTGTGTACTAAAATTAATGCTCCAGCCAATGACTCAGCTTTCTCCTTATCCATTACTTCTACCTCTCCATTCGACGGGGTAATCCCACTGTCTTCTATTTCCCTCCATCCTTTTAATCATTCCCCACATTTCCCCCACAGGAGTAGTCCTCCCTATTGTACTACAAAATGCCTGCCAACTGGTTCTCTTAGTCTGCCTAACAGTTCTCCTAACCACCGCTTGCGCTTGCTTGTAGCTCACTAAGTGCTCCAAGTTATGTGATCTTTTGACCAGCCTAAATGCCCTATTCCGATCCTTTACTGCTCTGTGACACTGTTCTGTCCACCATGGCACTGCCTTCTTCTTCATCATTCCTTTACTTTTTGGTATCGCCTGTATGGCTGCCTCAAGGATCCCCCCGCAGATGCCTTCATTCAACCTATCCACACTGTGACTCTCATCCATCTCTATTAACCTACTATCACAAACTTCCCTGAACTTCTCCCAATCCACTTTTCCAAACATCCACCTGCCCCCACTCTGTCTGACTCGCTCATCCCCCTCTACATCCATAGTGATGGCTACCGGGTAGTGATCACTTCCCACCCCTGACTACCTCCACACCTCCCAACTACACTTCTTAGCCAGAGCACTAGACACCAGCGTCAGGTCTAATACAGACTCCTTGCCAGTACTAACATTGAATCTAGTGCCCCTCCCATCGTTTAGACACACCAGCCCTCTTTCCTCTAGCAGTTCCTCAACCACTTTACCATTAAAATCTGTGTTTTCCCCTTCCAGGAGTACGCTATGTGCATTGAAATCCCCTCACAACATCACTCTATGTCCCTGGATTCCTAACAGCTCATCCCGCTCCAATGGTCTGCACGGATTGTAAAAGTTGATTACCACCATTTCCTTTCCTTTACACCACACCCCCACCACAAAGTATTCAGAGTGCACTCCTGTTCCCAATACCCTATAAGAAGCGCCCTGCCTAACAAATGTTGCACACCCCCCACCACTCCCCTCTTCTCTATCCCGTCGCACTCCCACGTACCCCTGGATTACAAAATCCAGATGAGGTCGTAGCCATGTTTCCTGTACACATATCACATCTGGTTTGACCACCAGGTCTTCTAAGAAACATTTGAACTCCTGTCCATTCGCTATCAGAGATCTTGCATTCCATTGGAGTATCCAGAACATCAATACTACTGCCCACATGCGTCCTGACTTAATTGTGCCTGCAAACTATCTCTGACGACCTCGCATGTCAAACCAACCAGACCCAGATGATGAACTGCTGCTTTCACAATTAGTTGAAGTTTCTGTGTTTTTGACTCTATTCCCGCCGTGCTATTACTTACCCCTGCCACAAATGTGACAAGACTCTTCTTATCTATTAACTTGCTGTTGGGTGTCACCTGTGCTGGAAATGCAACTTGCCCTTGCGCCTGCCCTCTTGGGTTTACTTCCTGCTCTCCCACCTGCTTCGCTGCCTCCGCATAAGATACGGTCCTCTGCACCCTTACTCTCTGTATTTCTGACTCCCGCCTCATGGCCACCCCCCCCCTGTAGACCGCACTGTGCTCCTCGCCACAGTTACAGCATTTAAGCTGTGCCCCTACATCACACTTCCCATAATCATGATTCCCCCCACACCGTGCACACCTCTTCTGTTCTCTACACCTTGAAGCTACATGCCCGAACCGCTGACAGTTGAAGCACCTCAAGGGTCGCAGGATAAAATCCCGCACTATATAACTTACCAAGCCTAACATCACTCTCCGTGGTATTGCCTCTCCTTGGAATTTAATCATGACTGTCTCTGTATCTTTTCTGGTTCCGCTCACAGCTGACTTCATTCGCACTAAATCCATTATTGTTCCCCCCTTCAAGTTGCTTTTAATATCTTCCACACTCGTGGCACACCTGTGATGACTCCCCTCCTTCCCCTGCTTCTTGTTAGTCCACTTCCCACTTTGCTAGCGCTCATCACTTTAATACCCTTTAATACTCTTTAAATTTCAAAGTCTTGGTTACTTGCTCTTCATTATTACATCCTATCAGCAAATTCCCGTCCTGCAGAACTCTCGCAAAATCAACCGGACCCACACACTTATTATTATTATTTATTATTATATACAACACTTTTGTCAGCTTCAGTGGATTAACCCTGCTTACCCCACTCTGGTCACCAAATCTCACCACACACTTTCCATTTTGTTTATTCCGTCCGTCAGAATCCTCTGAAGTAATCCTATTCCGCTTTTCTCCCCTACTATGCCTGACCTCGCTCCAACTACCCTCTGGCGTTTTTCCACCTTCCCCTTCACTTCTAAACTCCACACTATCATCACTATCTCACCACACATTGACCCTCTCTGATCCATTCGCGAGGCAGTTGTGCCTACCCGCCATTAAGGAAAGCGGTCTGATCTTTGATCTAACGCGTTTTCTTGCAGTGTTTGATCGATTCATTTTTAAAGAAAGTAAGAAAATCCTTCAACAGCAATTCCGCTTGCTTCCCGCCAACCCAGCCTCCGCTGAACTACCGCATACGACGGGCCAACCCCTGTCCCTCACTGTATTGTCCCGCCCCTTAACAGAAAGAGTGGTTTGTATTGGCTCGTCAGTCTACGAAGAACCAATGGTCATACAGATGTAAGATGACTGACAGTTTAAATTAACAAACAAGGTAGATTACACACACCAAAACACTGCTCCTCTTACGATCTAATAAAAGAACATTAAACCATTTTATTTATTTAATTGAAATATTCATATGATCTTTGAACCTTTTGTAACTACATACTTTAACCATTTTAACATGAACTGTTTTGTATTTTTCTGTATATGTTGATCTGAATTATTTCAGCCAGAGCTACATCTGCAACAAAAAACAAGTCAGCCAAAACAGTGGTGGAGAAGGTTTACAACCACTTTGCTCTCAATTTTGACTTTCCAACAAAAATACATCATGACATGGCAGAGAATTCGAGATCCCGTTGTTTGCTCAGCTCCAAAAAGTCTATGATATGTGTGGCTCTCATACAACTCCATACCACCCCCAAGGCAATGGGCAAGTCGAGCATTTCAATAGGACTCTCCTGTTCATGCTGAGGACACTGACAGACACAGAAAAGGCAGACTGGAAGAACTCACTGCCATAAGTAGTGCATGCCTACAATTGCACTCGGAACGAGGCAACTAGGTTTTCCCCATATTATTTTTTGTTTGGTCGCACTCCACGACTCCCTGTAGATCTCTTGTTCAACTTACTATCACAGGAGCAGCAAGCAAGTTATCAGGAGTATGTGGAAAAATGGCAGTCACGAATGAAAGCGGCCCAGAAAAAAGCCTGCAGAGGAGAAAAATATTATGACCAAAAGTCATAATATCAGGTGTCAGTCTGGTGGAGCTCAGCTTCACCCTGGTAACAGAGTCCTGCTCCGTAATCTGACTTAGAGAGGAGGGCCTGGAAAGCTTCGTTCAGACTGGGAGGATGCAGTGTATGTGGTGTTGAGTCAAAAGGGCCTAGATATGACTATTTATGAGATCAGACTAGAGAGGGGAACAGAACACAGAAATCTGTTACTTCCCTGTGACGGCTTACCTCTGGAAAATCTAGAAAGAAAAGGGCTGGACAAAAAGTAAGAGAGGCCACTACAGAACATAGGGAAACCCAAACAACAGGTCTAAACCAAAAATAAAACAAAACCAAATACAGGTTCTCTGACCTAATCTCCTAAACCAAAAACAGGAGAAAACAAACAGAACATAAAGGGCTACTCACTCCTACGGTGGTTAATAAGTGCTCAATATTTACAGTGAATGAAATAAAAAGGCGAAGCTGAAATAAACCTAAACTAAATCAACTGGCTCTCAAAGCTATCTTTCAATCTATCAATCTATCGATACACCACAAATATAATTTCACAGTATATCAAACCAACAATCGTCTAACACACACAGATAGTTTGGTTGGGAGGGGCAGAGAGAGAGGGGCGAGGCTGCTGTACACTGGTGCTTAAAAGAGTAGAGACCCCGTCTCCTACAAACGCCATTAGTTTGAATGGGCCAATCATGATGCAGCAGCCAAGGGACACAACCTGTGGCTCCACCCAAGCACACAAACACACAGTCACTCACATAACAACTGCACAGCAGAGAGAGACATCAACACAAAAACTATAAAATTTCTTGACCAAGGGTCATAACAGTGAGCCACAGACAACACAGGATCATCACGACCTACAAAAACATCACCAATTACAGGCATCTGATGAAGAGGAACATGGAAATAGTGACTCGTGGTGGGCACACCTAAGAACTGTTTTCAGACACTGTGGAGGCCGTGGATGCCCAGAGGGGTATATACATTGTGTTAGAAAACAGATAGTGGGGCCCACTTAGATATATATCTCAGCGAGCACTTTTGCACTGCTGGGATAGTGTTTTTTCTTCTTTCCTCTTTGTTCTTCTTTCCACTCACCCCATCGGTTGAGCCGCCCACCTTGAGCCTGGTTCTGCTGGAGGTTTCTCCCATGAGAGTTATTACTCTCCACTGTCGCCTAGTTCTTGCTCAAGTGGGACTGTTGGGTTTTATGTATAATGTTATGAGAAGGTGTGGAGCAGATACAGACACAGTTTTCGGTGATTTTCAGGTGCAGTGTGTTGAATTGTAGTGTGTGGTTTATGTTATATAGCAGCAACAATCAGTTGTTGATCAGTGTTATGGCCTGAGAGAAGAAACTGTAATTGTGTCTGGTAGTTCTAACAGAGCTCTTTACCGTCTACCAGAGGGGAGAGGCTGGAAGAGGTTGTGGCTGGGGTCTGAGCTGATTTTCTCTGCCTGCTTTCTGACCCTTGAGGTGTACATGTCCTTGGCAGCAGTGAGCTGCAGCCTGTGCTTGTCCTGTGCAGTGCCTGCTCTGAACCAGACTTCTTCAGCTGCCACAGGAAGTACATCCTATGCTGAACGTTTTTGAGGATGGAGCTGATGTTGGTCTCCCACCTCAAGTCTTGGGAGATGGTGGAACCCAAGAACTTAAAAGTGTTAGCCACTGACACAGGGGAGTAAAGTATGGTGAGGGGGGGTGGAGCAGGGGGGATGTTGTCTGAAATCTACTATCATCTCCACAGTTTTAAGCTGTGTGTCTGTTGTTACCTGTTGGTCAAGAAGTTGTGGATCCACTGACAGGTGAAGGGGGAAACAGACAGCTAGAAGAGTTTGGAGGAAACTGTCTTGAACTGTGTTGAAAGCAGATGAAATGTCCACGATCAGAACTCTGGCGTATGTACCTGGGCAGTCAAGCTGTTCCAGGATGTAATTTATCCCATTTTGGGTGCAGTGCACACTGAGCTGGTGCAGGTGAGAGATGTGGAGTTTTGTCTGTCAAAACTGCAATAAAAGTCATTGAGAGTGTCTGCCAGCTCTTTGTTTCCCTCATCAGGTGGGAAGGTCTCTTGTAGTTTGTAATGTCCTGCAGACTTTTCCAAACCGACTCTATGCCGTTAAGAAGATGTTAGTTTTTAACGTCTCAGAGACTTGTCTTTTGGCCTTCTTGATCTCCTTGTCAGTAGATTTCTATTCTGCATATACAGAAGACTGCTTCCACTTTTATGAGCCTCCTCCTGACGGAGCTGTCTCAGTTCAGCTGTGAACTTGCTTGGGGTCCAAGTGAGCAGAGGCGAGTGGATGTGTGGATGATGCATGGAAAAGCAGCAGCATTTCCATGCTGCTGCTTTTCCATGCATCCAGCGGAGCATGTAACCCTATTGTTTCTCTCCCATTTATTCTTTTTATTAAATTTTTCTGCTAAAACTCATGCTGCAGCATGGACTGCCAGAGCTTTTGTACAAATTTAATACCAATAAAATACAGTAATGTCACCTCTACTCAGATTGAAAAAATGACATGACTGTTAATTGGTGGCGTTGTCACTAAGGATACGTTTAGATTTTTAGTTCACAAACCAAATGCTGCATGCCCTCAGGAGTTATTTTCTATTTTCTGTGAATGAAACTGGATTTTCCTTAAATATACAATTTATTAGAAAGTTTGCATAAATGTGCAAAAGGTGTAAGACCTATTTTTGATATCTCCTCCGAGGGTTAAAGTCCAATCTGTGCCAAACTTTGCGTATTACATCTACATAGCAAGCTTAAAAAAGTTTGATGCAAAGGAGTATGCTGTTATCTAAAACACGCAAGTTATATTCATATCATATATTCATAATACATTTTTTATGCTAAGTAGCAAAATATATCACAGTATTTTATTTCACAGCAATGGCTTGATAGATTTTCTTTTTCAAGAGTTTATAGAACAGGTGCATTTTTGTCTCACAAGACCATTACTTTAATCCCTATGAAACTTGGCAGAGCCTTTCTACAGATCACCCTTAATACGCCATTCAATTTTCATTAAGAGTGGTGAATGTATGTGCGTACTGTGCAATTTTAAATATTGAGGCAATGTTATTAATACATTTTTTTTTTTTTTTTTTTTTTAAGTTTACAACATAAGAGCATGAAAAATATTAAGGATGTACGGGACACTAGGCTAGTCGTGAGGAATTTTTCAGAATTTTCTGATAATTTTTCAATGTTTAGTAAAATTCTGAAAAAAACGTTAGCATAATGCTAACACTGCACTTTATTCAGTATAAAACTTGGCAGAGAGTTTTGCCACATTATCAGTATCAATATAATACATTTTCCTTTGGATTGGTGAAGGGATGTGCATACTGTAAAATTGAATGTTGATGCAATATTGTTAATAAACATTCCATATTTTTTATTTTAAAGAGTTTTAATATTAAGGGCTTAAAAAACATTATAATGTACCTGACACTGGGCTGCTCATGTGAGAATATCTTCAAAATTTTCTGATCAATTTTCAATTTTCGCTGAAAAAATGTTTAAAATAAATGTTTGTATTATTATTTAAAAGTTTTCATGTTAAGGGTATGACAATACATAATGATGTACCTGACACTGGGCTAGTCATGTTAAGTGTCTTAACACCTTTATGCTACATCTCCAGCAGCCCACAGCCAGAAAAGATAAAACTGGTTATCACAGACTCATAAAACATCGGCAGCATGGGTGTGTTGCCTTTATTTTATGATTTCAACAATTCCCTTGTAAAGGGGTTGTTAATGATTGCAAAGGGAAAAGCACCAGCTTTGTTAAAAGTCATAGTTTGATTTATTTGCGCTATGCGGCGACATTCCAGTTTAGCATATGCTGTGACTTTACCTCTGGTTTAACAGATTTGATGTGATTTGTTTTGGGCTGTGTTTAGTTTTGTATTATGGGTTTGTACTGTGAGCAGTTGTCTACAGATACAGGCTCAACTTGAAAATGCATAGAAGAACAACACATAGCTATATAAAATATTGAAATTTAAAAGTAACCCTGTTTCCAGGGGGATTCCTTATATAATGCTCAAAGTGTTACAACAGCAAAGCATGTGTCTTCTTACCTGTTGCTGTGGACTCTGTAACTGGGTCAATCTCACACGCAACAAGGGCATTAAATTCATACATTCAGTCTGTGACTCCAACACGCCTGACGGCTGGTTCCAGTTCTGTATTTACCTCAATTTTGAATATCCCTATCCTCCCTTGTTTCCCTGTTATCTTTTTAGATGTATGCTTTGCGAGGAATTTGGAGGAGCAACGGACATCGCGCACCACATTTGCTTGGACCCATTTCATAACTGCTTGCAGTTCTAGTTATTATTGAATGTGTAATATGTATTGTTAGGCACACACACATCTTCACAGAAACTGATGTACAGTATGTTATCACAGTGTCAGTCAGATCGTTCAGATCAGCACCAGCATCTTCAAAAACACACCAATCAGTACAGTGAAAGCAAGCCTGCAGCTCTTGCTTTGCCTCATTGGTCAATCTTTTCGCAGATTTAACTTTTTGCGTTTTTGCACATTTAAGTTTTTGCCTGTAGGTTGGGATCAGATGGATCATGCAGTAACCTGATTGTCCCAGAGCTGCACAAGGAACAGAGCGATATGCGTCCTTTAATAGGAGTGTAACAGTGATCCAATGTATTGTTTTCTCTAGTGGGGCACTATTTGGGTAACTCGATTAGCTTTATTACAATCTCCCTGAGCTGTGAAAACTGAGTCAGAGTATTTTTGTTCAAATCATGTTATCTGATCAGCCACCTGATCAGGGAACAACCACCTGACCTAAAATGTAACCAAGACAAAGGAGATGGTTGTGGACTTTAGGAGGAACAGAACCAGTTTTAACACCGTTTTCATTTTGGGGAAGGAAGTGGAGGTGGTGGATGGGTACAAATACCTGGGTGTCCACATTGACAACAGACTGGACTGGAAATGTAACACAGAAGATGTGTACAGGGAGGAACAAAGCAGATGCTACTTCTTGAGGAAGCTTAAGTCCTTTAATGTGTGTAACAAGATGTTTCAGATCTTTTACCAGTCTGTTGTTGCCAGTGCAATATGTTTTGCTGCTGTGTGCTGGGGCAGCAGCATCAGAGCCAGATATGCCAACAAACTGAATAAACTGATTAAACTGATCTATCTCTCTATCTCTCTATCTATCTAGCTATTTATCTAAAGGAGGTGGACTGGCAGTGTTTGTGAATGACAGATGGTGTAATCCTGGGCACATCACTGTGAAAGAACAACTCTGCAGCAGAGACATTGAGCTGTTAGCCGTTAGCATGCGACCATAATATCTCCCCAGGGAATTCTCGCATGCTATCGCAATAGCGGCGTATGTCCCCCCGTCGGCCAATGCGGAGGCATCCTGTGACTCTCTCCACTCTGTAGTCAGCAGACTGCAGACACGATTTTCACAAGCCCTGCTTTTAATATCTGGTGACTTTAATCGTGCATCACTGGAATCCACACTGTCCACCTTCACCCAGTATGTGACATGTATGAGACAATAAAACACTGGACCTACTGTATGCCAACACAAAAGAGGCATACAGTTCATCATCTCTCCCTCTCCTGGGAAGGTCAGATCACAACCTTGTGCAGCTTGTCCCTGTGTATGAGCCTTTAGTGCGCAGGGAGCCAGCAGTCACCCGCACAGTGCAGAGATGGTCGGAGGAGAGCGAGGAGGCTCTAAAGGACTGTTTTGAGTCTACTGTGTGGGATGTGCTGTGTAACGACAATGGGGACATTGACAGCCTTGTGACCTGCATTACGGACTACATCAACTTCTGTGTGGATAACACAGTACCCACCAGGACTGTATGGTGTTTTCCAAACAACAAACCCTGGATTACCCCAGAAATCAAGGCCATTCTCAAGCAGAAGAGGAGGGCCTTCAAATCAGGAGACAAGGAGGAGCTGAAAAGGATGCAGAGAGAGCTGAAAGGACTGATCAGGGATGGGTAAGACAGCTACACACAGAGGATGGAAAACCAGCTTCAGCAGAACAATGTCAGCGGAGACTGGAGAGGCCTTAGAACCATCTCAGGCCACAAAGAACAAAACTCTCTACCGTTGGGGGATGTGAGATGGGCAAATGAGCTGAATCTCTTCTTCAATAGGTTTGATTCAGCTGCCCTTCCACCCATACTGCCTTCCCTTATGCAGTCTCTAACATCTGATGCAGCCCCCAGTACCCCCACCCCCACCTCTGTTCTACCTCAGACACTTCACACCTCCTCTACACTTCACACCGTTTCCACACTCTCTGCTCACTGCTCCTCCCTCCCAACTATGGCATCCAGCACACATCCAGCACTCAGCTCCAGCCTGTCTATTTCAGCCATCCAGGTTAGGAGGGAACTGAGGGGGATGAAACCCATGAAGGAAGCGGGTCTGGACAGCATCAGCTCAAGGGTTGTCAAGTCCTGCGCGGATCAACTGTGTGGGGTGATGGAGCTCATCTTTAACCTGAGCCTG
>JAUYWH010000052.1:0-14637 GCA_034779795.1 Ctenopoma multispine
GTGGGAGAAGATCCTTCAGATGTGCCAGGACTAGCCGCTCAAAGCACTTCATAATAATAGGTGTGAGTGCTACAGGGTGGTAGTCATTCAGGCATGTTGGGCTAGAGTGTTTCGGCACTGGCACAATGGAGGGGCTCATCTATCCTGTAGATGAGAGTCCTGGTCTGGCGAGGTAGCTCTTCTGTGTTGTGCCATCGCTTAGCCAGTGGCTGCTTGGTCTCCCCGATGTATAGTTCACGGCACTCCTCCTGGCACTTGACTGCATACACCATGTTACTCTGTTTGTGCCGGGGGACCCGATCCTTGGGATGGACCAATCTTTGGCGTAGCGTATTTTGGGGTTTGATAGCCACTGAGACACAGTGTTTTAAGAAAATGCGCCTCAGCTGCTCCCATACTCCTACACATAAAGGATCACCAAGGGTTTTCGCTTAGGCAGCAGATGTCCTTCCTCTCCCCTGCTTCACTTAGAGCGTTCTTTAGGGTCTTTTTTACACCAAAACAAACACCCAAACTCTAATTCACCAAACGCTTGTTCACGTTCTCACTGTCTTAATCACATGCGCCACGACGCAGCATTAGTTACACTTCTGCACAAAAGTTTCTGGGATATAAATTATTTTGTTCTTTTTTTTCTTTTGACTTGCAGGCCAACATGCTCACAGTTCATTCATGGTGCATGAAACACATACGCAGCCCATTTTTGGATCGCAACCCACTATTTGAAAACTGACAGAACATTTCTCCATCTGTGCACACACACACTTGATATCTGCACAACATCAGTTGATTTGAATAAAAAGCTATTCTATGTTTGCAAGTCATTTGAATCCTGTCAGAAACAGAGAGACTGAACCAATTTAACACTATAATTGATTGAAATACGTTTCAGCCAGATGCCTTTCCGTGTGGAGTTTGCATGTTGAGTTTTCTCCGTCTTCCTCCCAAAAATATGTAGTTGAATTAATTGGTACCAGTGATGCCCACCAGCCGTTGATCCTGTGATCTGGCCTCATGCGGAATGAATAATGTTAGAGTGAAATTTGCCTAACATAATTCACAGTAGAGTCAAATAGATCATTTAGTTGTTAGATAGCTTACAGAAACCACAGTCCTGCTGCTGTCTGACACTCTGACAAAGACATCATTAACATACCTACACACAGAAGCATAAAGTTAATATCAGATATTTGTGAACAGTAGACTGCGTGTGGAGATTCTGGAGAAAGATCAGAAACAGAGTTGGAAAGGTGCGTGTCCTTTATTTATGTAACAGATTTCAGTTCATATTTTAAAACAAAAGCTTACTACAATATGCTGCTGTTTTGACCAAAACTCTATTTACTTGATTAACTGCTTTAGAATTATACACTAATTTTCTTCTTCCAACAAATTTTTATGTTTTGAATTTTTAGGAATCTGCATTTATAACATTAATAGCTAAAATAAATAGTTAATTTTTATGACTCTTGATCTCTTGATAAGAAATGTATTAGTGACATATATATATTTTTAAATTGTTACATTGTTTTTCTGCATCTGGTTTATAGATTGTCTATAAAAAATATAATATTATATATATTGTATATAAAAAAAATTATGAAGTTGGCACTGAGAACTTTTCAAGTTGAAGTTATGACACATTACAGAAATTGTATTAAAATATAAAATTATTAATTAGAAATATTTATTTACAATGCGACTATTACTTCTTATATAATAACTATGACTAAACCCATTTGTTACATTTCTTCTAAGAATGTATATGAAGAATAGAGAATAGAGATCCACATCACAATCGTGAGGTTAACATATCTATATTACAACAACTGACATGGGGAAAGTGTGTAATGTTAAGTTTTTCATTACAGAAGCACTGTTGTCTCATTTGTTTTGTTCCTCTTTTCTCCCTAAGCAAATCAATATGGCAGTCAACTCCTCTTCTTCTTCCTTCTAAATTTTTCACCACTGCTCTACAGCTGCATTTCCCATTGCTATCATTGTTAATGTGGCCAGATTTATCCTCCTCCCTGTCTCCCTCGTTGTCTTCTACCTCGGTTACCAGTGAAGACAGCAGCAGCGCTGCTTTGCAACAAAAAGCCACTCGGACATCTTCACCTACCATTTAGCTACTCTTGATTTGATCTATGCATTGTGAATATCTCTTTACTATTGTGGTGAATACACTGGTCTCACAAAGTTGATAACTGTGGGGTTTTATTTGTGTTCTGTTGCTCTCCCTGGACAAATGTCCTTTCACGTAATAACCTGCTTACTATATTGCCAGCACCGTTTTTTTGCCACAGGTAAGTTTAAACATCATACTGTATGCTTGAAATAACACAATTTACCCACAATTTTGAAGAGGTGCCAATAATTTTGAATGTCCCATTTCTGGAGTTCTTTGTGAAATGATGTCAAATTTGGCTTTTATCTCTGATTCTTTTGTGTTGAGCCAATGCACATAAAGAGAATGAACATGTGTATACCAAAAGCATTTGTAATTGTGACAATTTTCTGAGAGAAATGGTTAATTTTCTGGAAAAATTCAGCCATGACTGTAATTGAGTCCCCTTCTTAATGTTTCCAATAAGTTAAGAGTTCAACATTTCTTTCTGTGTGGAGTTTTCATGTTCTTTCCGGCTTCTGGCTACCTCCTACCATCAAATGACAAACATGTAAGGTTAATTGGTGACTCTAAATTGCCCATAGGTGTGATTGTGAGTATTTCTATATGTCAACCCAATGATAGACTATCCAGGATGGTCCCTGCATCTCACCCATTGTCACATAAGAGGACAAGTAGTTAGATTGATGGATGGATGGATGATGAAAAGCCTTCAAGACAGTTGTCAATCTTTCCAGGATTGGACGTCTCAGCACATATACTCCAAGATCAGACCATGAAGAGAACAACAAAAAAACCCAGGATCGACATCTCGGACCCTCAAGGCCTCACTGAAAGGTCTAAAAGTCCACTGACAGCAGAATTAGACGAAGACTGAACAGGTACAGTTTGTTTGGAAGAATTTACAGAAGAAAAATCGAATCAAACTACCTCTTTAAAAATGTCCTATAGACAGGTGAGAGCAAAGTAAAGTTGTTTGGCCATCAGTGTCATGTTTGGTGAAAAGCAAATAACTTTTATATAACCTTTATTTATGTCACCAATTAGTGATGCTCACTAGAAGCTGACCCTGTCATCTTACCTCTCAATTTGCCTGATTCATAATAGAGATTCATACGATCATTAATTTGTGTGACAGCATGCAAATAACTCACAAAAACCACAGTCCTGCTGCTGTCTGACACAGATGCATCGTTAACATAACAACACAGATTTATGTATCTGTGTTGTTACTGTGAGGTACCTGTAAACATCAGACTGCATGTGGGGATCCTTTTGAAAGATCAAAAACAAACACTGTTGGAAAGGTACGTATCCTTTATTTATATGATTTTTTAAAAATTAATATAATTTTAAAAAAAGACAAAAACACTCACCAATCGGAAATGCTTTGTTTACAGTGTGATTGGTTATTCATTCTTAACAACTTTAACCTACGACAAAAAGCTGTATAGAAGCCCCTTTGTTACTTTTGTATGACTTGCTTATATAACATAGAAATATAGAAAATACATAATAAAGCTAATCAAGCTAAATTATCTATATTACAACTGAGATCAGTCAATCACAATTTACATAAATAGCACATATATAGCAAGTGCTTTACAATTACAGGACTTTTACAAGTTCTTAGGCCATCTCTCATTCTGGGCAGGCCTCAGGCTGCAGAGGCGTGAATCAGCTGTAACGGATTTATATTGTTTTTGTCTAGACCATTTAAGAGAGCATTGCAATAGGTCAGTCTGCTGGATATAGGAGCATGCATTATTCTCTCTGGTGAAAGTCTATAAGGACTTAATACAAACTTAATATTAAGGTTTTCAGTATAGACATATACTCATTTGTCTCATTTGTTTTGTTCCTCTTTTCTCCCAAAGAGCACTACCATACAAACCACTATGGCGGTCAACTCATCTACTTCTTCGTTCAATAGTCTTCCCCACTGCTTAGACTCTGCAGCTGGAGTTTTCAGTGCTGTTACCTTCAACATAGCCAGATTTCTCCTCCTCCTTCTCTCCCTCTTGGTCCTTTGCCTCGGTTACCAACGATGGTGGCAGCAGCGTTCCTATGCTAAAACAGGCCACTCAGACATCTTCACCTACCACTCAGCAGTTCTTGACTTGATCTATGCATTGGGAATATCTCTTTACTATTGTGGTGAATACACAAGTCTCACAAAGTTGATAACTGCGGGTAATTATTTGAGTTGTGTTGTTTTCCCTGGACAAGCCTCCTTTCATGTGCTGACCTGTGTAGAGCGCTACCTGGCTGTTGTTCACCCCATCATCTACCTGGGGCTGAGACATTCGAGAGGGGTCAGGATCAGAAACATCACCATTGGGTGTGTTTGGCTGCTGTGCTTAGGATGGATTGGTGTCACAGCTCTGTACAATCCTGAGTTTCCCTATCCCCTGTTTTTCAGTTTTTTGGTCTTATGCTTAGTTGCTGTGTCTTTCTGCAGCCTCTCTGTTCTCTATGTTTTAATTCATTCAGGTCCAGCAGAAATAGCAGGGAACAGGGAGCAGGGTGACCAATCAAAGCAGAGAGCTTTCAACACCATCACTGCTATATTGGGAGTGCTGTGGATGCTTTTTCTAGGGTTTCTTGTCTGTCTTGCTCTGGAAAAATCACATGTGCTGAGCAACAGTGGTGCTTGTGTGGTGCTGGTAACTGTAAACTTTGTTACTCTGCCCAGTGGTTTAGTTTTACCTCGGCTGTTTCTACACAGAGCAGGGAAACTGGTCTGTTGCCACAGCAACAATGAGTAAACAGTGACATATTGGATGTAAGATAACTCTATTTAGTTAGGTAAAATGAGACCTTCATACTGTTAAGAACATAAAATTAGCAACAATACCAAATGACTATATAAACATAGCTCAAAAGACAAAAGCAACTTAATTTTTTTTTTATATTTTTTTTTAATAAACTGTACATTTGGCCTCTGTAACTAATATATATTGTCTCATGTGTCTAACAAGAGTTAGGATTAACTTTATGTTATTGTTACTCTGGACAAGATAACCAGAAGGTTGTTGAAGACCTTCTTTGGTTCCTTCCTCCTTCCACTGAACTAAACAACAGGCCTCTCTGTTTAGTGTTTGTGGGAACCTTTGCCCCACAGCAGGATGACCAAAACTGGCATGAATAAGGTGCACATCCCCATGCACATCCTAGGACCATGGGTGTCACCACCAAATGGTATTTAAGGCTATCATGCCAAATCTGTGAAAGATTTTGTTTTCTTTCAATGATAATTTCAGTAGCCAACATGTAACATACATGTGCTTAGGATCACATTATCAATTACTCTGAAGTTTTCAAACACTATTAATACCTATGTATTATACTATTTTTAATCACTGCGAGTAATTAGACAATGTGTCATAGAGTTGTGTGTCTCTTAATCATCTGTCATCTGTAGGAAGTTCTATAGTTGTTATGCAATTCAATAGTTTGCATGTCACATATATATCATCTGATGATCTGTCACAATAGAATTAATATTCTTTACCTCCAGTTTAGGGTATTTACATGCTGTGTGTAGACAGTGAAGACAGGAAAATAGGGGTGTTTGTAAAAACATTTAAAAATCTTTTTCTCCCCCACTCACTAATACACAACAGTACATTTGCATCACAGTGTCACAGATTTTAGAATTGACTGGTTAAAGTCTAGACCTCAACCCAATTAAAATGCTGTAGTGTGACGTTGAGAAATTTAAACATAAGCAAATCACCAAAAACCTAAATGAACAGAAACAGTGTTGTAGGAGCGAATGGGCCAAAATTACTCCACAGTGAAGTGAGAGACTGGACAATTACTTAAAACTGTGGCTGCTAAAGGTGGATCCACAAGCTACTGAAACACAGGGGGTACTTAATTACGACGAGAAGTTTATTTACATTTTGGCTTAATTTCTTTTTAATGAATAATAAAAAGGTTGTATGTTGTAATTCATTTGAGGTTGTATTTGCCTGATATCATTAAGACTCACTACAAACAGATTACTTTTATTATGTTTTTCACAAAAAAAGAATAAAAAGAGGGGGACTAACTTTGTAACATGATTTTAGTTCCACATACCTTTGATAGTTACATCAACAGGAGGGCGGAAAAAAGCAATAGTGAGACACAATTTCTAGCTTTTTACTATTTTTGTGTGAATGCATTGTTTATGCTTATAACCCCGCGTCACTAAGAGTGATGCTCACCAGAAGTTGACCCTGTGATCTGACCTCATGGGGAATAAATTGTGTTTGAAGAAAATTTGCCTAATATGATTTAAAATGTTTATAGATGTTTAGTTGTTTGAAAGCATGCAAATAAAGTAAAACAAAACAACAACAACAACACATTCCCGCTGCTATTTGACACTTCAGACATCCTTCATACAGACAGAAGCATTAATCAGACACTATTAGTGAACATCCCACTGTGTGGAGATTCTGGAGAAAGACCAGAAACAGACACTGTGAAAAGGTGCGTGTCCTTTATTTATGTATTGATTCTCTGTAATATTTCATATACCTAATACAAAAGACTACTTGACAAAAACTCTTGTTTACTGTATATATACTTATATGTAGTCTTGGTAACGAGAAATTTAATATTTATTTACAATTTATATGACAAAACCCCTGTGTTACTTTTCATCTCAAGAGTTATATGTATATGAAAGGAACATAGAGAATACAGATCCACATTACAATTGTCAAGCGAGGTTATATACTGTATATTACAACAATGAGGTGGGAAAAGTGTGCAGTGTTATGTTGAGTTTTTTTTTTTTTTGCTTGCTGTCTCTACACAGAGCAGGAAAACTGGTCTGTTGCCTCTAATATTAATAAATATATTTGGGAGCAGTGGTGGCTCACTTAGTACTGTATTTGTCCACTACCAACTACTGTAGGGTCAGAATTCATGGCGCCAAATCTTACTGGCTGTCTGTCCAAGTGTCCCTGGAAAAAACGTTAAACCGTGAAATAAAAAAATTAAAAAATGATGTGAGAGACTGATACAAGTCATACAAGAAATAATTATTTCAATTTGTCGCTGCTGAATGTGGATCTTGCTACTGAATTGTTTTGTTTTGGGGGATGGGGGGAGGGTCCTTTTTACACACAGAAAGACAGAATTAAAAGAGGGGATACTAACTCTACAACATGACAAGAGGATAACATACAGTCGGTGGTTACAGCAACCGGAGGAGAGAAAATATTTAGAAGAATGAAAAATAGTGAAAAATACTTTGTAGCTGTTGATTGCTTGATTGATTTTTCTTTTTTGTGCGCATGCATTGTTTATACTTATAGCCCCAAGCAACCACGAGTGATGCTCACCAGAAGTTGATTGTGTCATCTGACCTCCCTGCAGTAGAGAAATGTGAAGAGTAAATTTGCCTGCCATAATTCACAGTAGAGAGTCAAAGAATCATTTATTTGTTTGACAGCATGCAAATAACTCACAACGACCGTGCTCCTGCTGGTGCATGACAACTTGACAAAGGCATTATTAATATATCTAAACGCAGGTGCATACATGTGATTTTCCAATACTTATAAAAGCAGATTGCATGTGGATATTGTGGAGAAAGATAAGAAAGGAACGCTGCCAGAATGGTATGTGCCCTTTATTTATTTATATCATATTATGTTATATATTGTTTACTTTCAAAGGTTTTCAACTGAAAGTTTTAAATGCCTCATCTCAAAACAATACTACCATTCTGCTGTTTTAACTAAAACTCTCGATACTGTTATAGAAAAATGAAATTGACTGTGGTGAGAAATAAAAACAACAAAAAAACCCAACAAAAACTGTAATAGATATTTTGCAAGTTTATTTCCTTGCAAAGAAAGGCCAACAGTCATACAGATTGCCAGAGCGGTCTGCTGAGTGAACAGCAAAGTATTGAGAGTGTAAGATATATATGAACCCCTGTATACAAGTAAGAGGTTGTGACCCTAAAAGGTTAGTGTCTGGGGTCCTCTAGGATGTGTGTGAGTGATGTGTCTAGGAGATGTATGCCATCTTACATGGGGAATAGAGACAAAATAATATTAGTACATGGGTCACAAAGGACATTAAAAGCAAAGCATATAGAAATTTACTTCTCAGAACATTTTTCCAAATCTGGACCTTATGTTGTTACATGTTTTAAAGAAGCAAGATGTCCAGCATATTGAGACAGGTTGTGACATATGTGAATGCGATATTTAAAAAAAAAAGTTTAAAACGTTTACACTTAAACTTTTAAATAATAATAATAAATGAGATTTTATTGATGCCCTTGGAGAAATTGTTGTTTGGACGGCTGCTTGATCTGTGTCAGCACTACGTTGTCCAACAACTATGAAAACACATAGCCTGGCAGGACTGGGAATTGAACCACTCACCCTCAGGTTTGAAAATGACTGCTCAACCCACTGAGCTATCATGTCACCAAATCATGCTTATTCAAGAACTTCAAGAACAAGTGCTTTGAAAACAAGAAAAGCATTTTTTTAATTAATATGCAAACTAACAGGCGACTAGCATAATGACTTATGGTCAGGTCTATGTTAGGCTAGGCTGCAGTGTTCTCAATATGCTGTAACTGATTTATAATGTTTTTGGGTAGACCAGATAAGAGAGCATTGAAATATGCCAATCTGCTTGATATAAAAGCATTCATTATTATCTCTGGTGAAAGTCTAATAAAAATTAAAAAATTTTCAATACATAAACACTGTTGACTCATTTGTTTTTGTTCCTCTTTTTTCCCCTAAGAGCACTATCACACAAACCGATATGGTGGTCAACTCCTCTTCTTCCCTCAATAGTTTTCCCCACTGCTCAGACACTACAGCTGTATTTATCAGTGCCATTACCTTGAGCATAGCCAGATCTTTCCTCCTCCTTCTCTCCTTCTTCATCCTCTACCTTGGTTACCAGCGATGGCAGCAGCAGCGCTCTTTTGCAACAACCACCCACTCAGACATCTTCACCTACAACTCAGCTGGCACTGAGCTGATCTATGGATTGGGAGCAACTCTTTTCTTCTGCGGTGCATACACTGGTCTAACAACGTTGATAACTGCAGGGTATTATTTCTGTTGTGTTATTTTCCCTGGACAAGCCTCCTTTCACGTCCTGACCTGTGTAGAGCGCTACCTGGCTGTTGTTCACCCCGTCATCTACCTGGGGCTGAGACATTCGAGAGGGGTCAGGATCAGAAACATCAGCATTGGGTGCGTTTGGCTGCTGTGCTTAGGATGGATTGGTGTCACAGCTCTGTACAATCCTGAGTTCCCCTACGCTCTATTTTTCAGTTTTTTGGTCTTGTCCTTAGTTGCTGTGTCTTTCTGCAGCATCTCTGTTCTCTATGTTTTGATTCATTCAGGTCCAGCAGATATGACGGGGAACAGGGAACAGGGTGACCAATCAAAGCAGAGAGCTTTCAACACCATCACTGCTATAATGGGAGTGCTGTGGATGCTTTTTCTAGGGTTTCTTGTCTGTCTTGCTCTGGAAAAATCACACGTGCTGAGTTACAGTGATGGTTGTCTGGTGCTGGTATTTGCAAACTGTGTTACTCTGCCCAGTAGTTTAGTTTTACCTCTGTTGTTTCTACACAGAGCAGGAAAACTGGTCAGTTGCCTCCAATACTGATAAATATATTTTGGAGGAGCAGTTAGTATTTGTCCCTCCCAACTACTGTAGGGTCAGCAATTCATAGCGCCAAGTCTTACTGGATGTCTGTCCAAGTGTCCCTGGACAGAAGACTGAACCCCCAAGTCGTGTCATGAAAGTCATCCAGTCTTAAACCTCTGCCAATAAATCACTAATTGTAGCAATAATTGTAACATTATTTTCTGTAGTGGCCCCTATGAGTGATTACGTCTTAGGGTGAACTTAGGTAAATCCTCTCGGCTTTGATATACTTTATTTCTATTCTAGCTTTCTAGTTTTATCCCTTCACCTCCTTACCATGGATTAAGGAGGATTTTGCTCCCAGGTCCACTAAACTGCTATTACATTATTCCCGAAAACACATTATGGAGAGAGTCACATAACTTATACAATTCTACCTTGAAGCCTCATCTTTTTTTACCCTTTTATACACTTTTTTGGCATGTTGCTTTCACATATTTAATGTTGATCAAGACTATAGATTAAGCAGAGTTGCACACTTAAGCACCACATGTCAAAGCTTGTGGGTCTAAGGTGACCAGTTACTAATTTGAATGTTCAATTGCCCAGTTGAGGACACAGATAGTTCTGTCATCTGTCAGTAACTACTATATATACTTTTAGAGAATAACTTACAGGTGCACCAACTTCAATTCAAATTGAAACTGAGAATGTGAATTAGAAAATTTCAATTTGTAGCAAATACAAAAGCACAAATGAAGTTATTTGAAAGCCCTAATTTGTATGATGACTGTATAACTGTTATTTGTAACCCCTTTCCTCTTCTTTGGATCTGTTTCTGTTTTTTTTGTTTTTTTTCTAACATGGCACCACGGTAGGCAGCCTGTTACCTCAGCTCCAAGCATGTTTTTCTTTCTTTTTTATTTTCTTGTGTTTTAAGCTTTTTTCTTTTCCCGAAACTCTTGGTCATATTTATACTGCAGCACGACATGGACCAACAATGTTTCATAAGAGTAGCATGCAAGAACTCCATGCCCAAGAGAGTTAATGCAGCTGTAAAATAATGATGGCCACACAAAACATTGAGACTTTGGGCAAAATGTGGACATTTTTACTTGAGGGTGTACTCACTTTTGTTGCCAGCTGTTTAGACATTAATGGCTGTGTGTTGAGATATTTTGAGGGGACAGCAAATTTACAAGTTGTACCACTAACTATTTGTGTCATTTTAAGTCATATTAAGTGTCATATCTTGTTGTCCCATGAAAAGATAGAATAAAATATTTATGGTGTACTTTGTGAGATACTGTATATTGTGTAAAGTCTTAAACCCTGCAATGTAAAGTGCCTTGAGATGATTTATGTTGTGATTTGGCACTATATAAATGAAGATGAATTGAATTAGGTTTCATCTGTGAAGCAATGGAAATTTTGTTACCTTATAATATTGCCTAAGGGAGACATGCATAAAGTAAAAAGAATTGGTCCAACCACCGAACCCTGTGGAACTCCAAAATTAAGCTAACCTAAGCGGTGCTTCTTGACTCCTCAGCTGCCTAAAGGGATGGGTCTGGTACATTTTCCATAAAGTGGTAGGAAAGGGAAATTCCAGTATTGCTATAGTCTAAAAAACACTCAAATCTACATCTGCTATTACACGTGTCAAAAGTGAGGTTAGTCGGTCATGGCCTAAGAAGATTAAAACAATAGGTTTACTATCAGAGGAGGACTAGCATTAGTGTTCATTAATCTATATGTGTATATAATTACTCTGATTAACCTAGAACAGAAAAAAGTACATATAAATACACTACCAAGTCAAGAGTTTAAAAGGAATATGTATTAAGATGCAATTATATTAACTGCTCATATAGATTTAACACAAAAATTATTATGTAGAATCTGTGTTACTAAAATATCCCAGATCAAGATACCAGATCACTAGTAGTGAAGTTCATCAGCAGTTGACGTGCTCTCTCAACTCCCTGTGGAGGAATAATGTCAAAATCTAATTTTCCTGCTATGATTTGCGTCTAACAGACACACAACAACATGTATTTGTTTGACAACATGCAAAAAAACAAAACAAAGTTGTGCTGTTGACAAAAGGGCTTCATTAATACACTTACTCCGAGAGGCATTAAAAAATGTTAGGATCAGAAACTTGTGAACAGCAGACTGAGTTTGAAAGTTAAGGAGAAAGCAGAAACCTGAATAGGTGAGTCTGCTAAAATGATGTAACAGTTTTCATTGCTACATTTCATTTACATTTATTTCAGGATGAAGTTGTAGTAGTTGTTTAATTAGCAGTTTAAATCTTCTATTTAAAACTTTACTTGTTATTCTGTTGAAAGTGAACTTAAGTTGTATGGAATTTTGAAAAAGAAAAAAAAAAAGTTAGAAATAAGCTTCATTATTTTAAGTTTTAAGCCATAAAAATGAGATATTAAATAAATGTTTTCCTATAGAAGCACATTTAAAGTTAAGTTTTCTTATCTAGCCTACATACATATATTTCCTTTCATAAATATTAAATAAACAATTTTACTCTCATTTGCATCTGCTTTGTCAAAAAGTTGTACACCTACAGTACTCCTACTACCTAGTCGGCTCGGTAGACAGTTATCAAATATATCTGAAAAACAACTTAATTATGTAAAAGAAAAAACAGAAAAATTACTATATTAAAATACAGATATGAAAAACAAATAATTTTTTATTGGTTTTGAAATACTATTGTTTCCTAATTTATCTTTATTCCTCTCTTTCCTCCTTTTTGTATAAAAGCACTACACCACACAAACTGATATGGCTGTCAACTCCTCCTCTTCTTCACTCAGTAATTTTCATCACTGCAGTGATTCTACAGTTGGATTTCTTATTGCCATCGCCTACAATGTAACCAAAATCTTCCTCGTCCTCCCTCTCTCCCTCTTTGTCCTCTACCTCGGTCATCAACAATGGCGGCAGCAGCGTTCCTTTGCAACAACAACCCACTCTGACATCTTCAGCTACCAATCCGCTGCCACTGAGTTGATCTATGCACTGGGGGCATTTATTTTCTATTGTGGCAAATACTCTTTCAGAGATGATGAAATTGTTTTGTTTTTTTGTCGCTGTACCGGGAGAGACCTCTTTTCACATTCTGAGAGACCTCTTTGCACATTCTGAGAGACCTCTTTTCACATTCTGACCTGCTTAGAACGTTACCTGGCCGTTGTTCATCCCATCATCTACCTGAGGCTAAGACAGTCGGGGGGGGTTCAGGATCCGAAATATTACCATTGATTGTGTTTGGCTGCTGTGCTTTGGATGGATTGTTGTAATAGCTCTGCACAATTCCAGTTTTCCTTATATCCCATTTTTCAGTTTTTTGGTTTTGGCCTTAATAATTGTGTCTTTTTGCAGCCTCTCTGTTCTGCATGTCCTGATTCGTCCAAGGCCAGGGGAAATGGCTGGGGACAGGGTACAAGATGACCAAGCAAAGCAGAGGGCTTTCAAGACCATCACAACTATAACAGCAGTACTGTGCTTGTTTTTTGGGGGGTTGCTCACATCTGCTGAGTTACAGCCAGGGCTGTCTGGTGCTGGTATCTGGAAACTGGTTTAGTCTGCCCAGCAGTTTGGTTATGCCTCTGTCATTTCTACACAGAGCAGGAAAACTGTTCTGTTGCCACTGCAGCACTGACTAGATAAGATAAGATAAGATAATCCTTTATTAGTCCCACCCCAGCTAGGAAGGAACGTTCCCACAACTTTCAGTAACATTCCCTACTAGTTCTGCAAATGTTACAGACGAAACGTTAGTTGAAAACATTCAATAAATGTTCTAAGGACATTTGTGAGTGTAATGTTTTTATGGGAACATTGCAGCAATGTTGTCTATTTAACAAAACTAAAACATTCTGGCTGCAACATTTGGACAACCTTCTGAGAACGTTGTCTATGTAATGTTTTTAGATAACATTCCAGCAATGTTAATTATTAAACGCTAGTAGAACATTCTAACTGTAACATTCTAAGAACCTTCTCAAAACATGTTCAGTGGGATGTTCCTTAGATAACATTCAGACAATGTTAGTTATTAAACCCTGGAAGAACATTCTAACTGTGACATTCTAAGAACCTTTTTAAAACATGTTCAGTGGGATGTTCCTTAGATAACATTCAGACAATGTTAGTTATTAAACCCTGGAAGAACATTCTAACTGTGACATTCTAAGAACCTTTTTAAAACATGTTCAGTGGGATGTTCCTTACATAACATTCACACAATGTTAGTTATTAAACCCTGGTAGAACATTCTAACTGTAACATTATAAAAACCTTCTCAAAACATTTTAAGTGGAATGTTCATTAGAAAACATTCACACGTTAGTTATTAAACCCTGAAAGAATATTCTAACTTTAACATTCTAAAAACCTTCTCAAAGCATGTTTAGTGGGATGTTCCTTAGATAACAGTCAGACAATGTTCATTGTTAAACAACATATGAGACAATGTTATATATACTGTGTGACTACTAGCTAATTAAGAAATAAAAGCAAACCTGTAATTACTGGGAGCCAGACAGTTGCTACTTGCTTCCCTACCCATTGTAAGATGTTGAGTTTCATAAGTTTCAACAGTGACATATAAGCAAGTAAGCAAACAAAACATTCTGTCTGCTGCTGCCTGCTGGTAAACATTATGTACACCATGTGACTACATCTTTCATATTTAAAATTAATTGCAAAATGTTTGTTAGGCAACTTACTAGTGTGTGTGTGTGTGTGTGTTTGTGTGTGTGTCTCTCTGTCTCTCTCTCTCGGACTCTTGGCATGGATGTCTGAGCGACACCTCCCATTGAACTTATCCAAAACTGAGATCCTGA
>JAUYWH010000053.1:0-14632 GCA_034779795.1 Ctenopoma multispine
CATAGAACCTTATTATCCCAGCAGAGCACTTCGCTCTCAGAGTGCTGGTCTACTTGTGGTTCCGAGAGTCTCCAAATCTAGACCGGGAAGTTGAGCCTTTAGCTATCAAGATTCTCTCCTGTGGAACCAGCTTCCAATCCAGGTTCGGGAGGCAGACACCCTCTCTACCTTTAAGACTAGGCTTAAAACATTCCTCTTTCATAAAGCTTATAGTTATGGGTGGATGGATCAGGTGACTCTGAACCATCTCTTAGTTATGCTGCTATAGGTTTAGTCTGCTGGTTGACCCCATATCACACTGAGCTCCTCTCCTCCCTTTCTCTCTCTGTCCACTTTGACATCATTGCATGTTATTAACTTTGTTTCTTTTCTCTCCCCTAATTGTGCTTCACTCTCTCTCTGTATCTTTCCTCAGGTATCCTCGACCCTGGAGCTGCAGTTTCTGGTCCAGCCAACCTGCCCAGTGCCTCGTCATGCAGCTCCTTGTTGTTGTTTTGATCTCTGTTGCCTGTTGTTCTTTTCTCTCTCCTCTTTCCACTAACCCCAACCAGTCGAGGCAGATGGCCGCCCACCATGAGCCTGGTTCTGCTGGTGGTTTCTTCCATTAAAGGGAGTTTTTCCCTCTCCACTGTTGCCTTACGTGCTTGCTCAAGTGGGACTGTTGGATTTTCTACATTATTTTGTATATATTTATATAATGCGTAAAGGTCTTAAACCTTACACTGTAGTCTGGCAGTGTTGCATATTGATGCTAATGGAGACCTGGCTAACACTGCTAACTCTGGACACGAGCGTGGCGCTGCCCGGATTTCAGCTGCTGTGGGCGGACAGGACAAGAGAGAGCGCTAAGAGGAGGAGGACTGGCAGTGTTTGTGAAAGACAGATGGTGTAATCCTGGGCACATCACTGTGAAAGAGCAACTCTGCAGCAGAGACATTGAGCTGTTAGCTGTTAGCATGCAACCATACTATCTCCCCAGGGTTCTCGCGATAGCGGCATAGTAGTCCACTCTATAGTCAGCAGACTGCAGACACAATTTTCACAAACCCTGTTTTTAATATCTGGTGACTTTAATCATGCATCACTGGAGTCCACACTGCCCACCTTCACCCAGTATATTACATGCCCCACGAGAGACAATAGAACACTGGACTGGACTGTATGCCAACACAAAGAGGCATACAGTTCATCACCTTTCCCTCCCCTGGGAAGATCAGATCATAACTTTGTGCACCTTGTCCCTCTGTATGAGCTCTTATTGCACAGGGAGCTAGCAGTCACCCGCACAGTGCAGAGATGGTCGGATGAGAGCGAGGAGGCTCTAAAGGACTGTTTTGAGTCTACAGTGTGGGAAGTGCTGTGTGATGACCATGGGGAGGACATCGACAGCCTTGTGACCTGCATTACGGACTTAATTTCTGCTTGGATAACACATTACCCACCAGGACTGTGCGGTACTTCCCAAACAACAAACCCTGGATTAATTAATTAATTAATCTCAGGCGACGACGCTCCCTTCCGACTCCCGTCTCTTCCTCCTCAGCAAAGCCGTTCGGCCTTGATCTCAGGGGTAATCCAGGGCTTGTCGTTTGTCCTTTTCTGCTTAAGAACTCGAGCAGAAGAGGCAAATCAGGAGACAATGAGGAGCTGAAAAGGGTGCAGAGAGAGCTGAAAGGACTGATCAGGGAAGGGAAAGACAGCTACAGGCAGAACATGGACAACCAGCTTCAGCAGAACAATGTCATTAAATTTTGGAGAGGCCTTAGAAGCATATCAGGCCACAAAGAACAAAACTCTCTGCTGGTGGGGGATGTGAGGTGGGCAAATGAGCTTAATCTCTTTTTCAATAGGTTTGATTCAGCTGCCCCTGCCCTTCCACCCATACTGCCCTCCCTGATGCAGTCTCCAACATCTCATGCAGCCCCTAACACCCCAACCTCTGCTCCACCTCAGACACTTAACACCGTTTCCACACTCACTGCTCTCCCCCCCCAACCACGGCATCCAGCGCACATCCAACGCTCCAGCTTGTCTGTCATCCATCCAAGTTAGGAAGAAACGAGGAGGATAAAAGCCAGGAAGGCAGCGGGACCAGACGGCATCAGCTCAAGGGTTGTCAAGTCCTGCGTGGATCAACTGTGTGGTGTGATGGAGCTCATCTTTAACCTGAGCCTGAAGCTGGGGAGAGTACCACAGCTCTGAAAAACCTCTTGTGTGGTACCAGTGCCAAAGACTCCACACCCAAAGGACTTCAGCAGCTACAGGCCGGTGGCTCTGATATCCCATCTGATGAAGACCCTGGAGCGGCTGGTTCTTGCACAGCTTCAGCCCCTGGTGAGCTCTTCACTGTACCCACTTCAGTTTGCCTACCAGCCTGGCATTGCAGTGGATGATACCATCATCCACCTCCTACACCATTCCCTCTCTCACCTGGAGACTGCTGGGAGCACTGTGAGAATCATGTTCTTTGATTTGTCTTCAACACCATCCTACCCACAATCCTGAAGGACAAGCTGGAGTACACAGGAGTGGACTATCACCTCATCGCATGGATCCTGGACTACTTCACTAACTGACCACAGTATGTAAGAACTCAAGGCTGTGTGTCGGACAGGGTGGTCTGTAGTACGGGGGCCCCGCAGGGAACTGTTCTGGCACCGTTCCTCTTCACCAGCTACACTGCAGACTTCTACAACTCCACCAACTGCTTCCTGCAGAAGTTCTCTGATGACTCTGCAATAGTCGGCCTCATCACTGATGGGGACAACAAGGATTACAGAGAACTGACCCGGAACTTTGTGTACTGGTGCCAGCAGAACTACCTCCAGATCAACACTGGAAAAACCAAGGAGCTGGTGGTGGACATCCGCAGGCGCAAACATCCTCCACTGCAACCACTGAACATACAGGGTAGGGACATTGAGCCTGTGGAGAGCTACTTGGTGGTGTTACCTGGATAAAAAACCCTAAGACCTGGTTGATGTAAATAACAGTTGCTTCACATTCCCTATCACTTTTCAAAGACTTAAGTAGATATTCCTCAAGGTTCACCTCAGGGACACCACCTTTGTGGTTCCTACAACCTTTCTGTTCCTAAAATCAATATACCAAGTTGGGTATTTGCATAGAAGACCGCTGAGACAAAGAAGAGGGCGAGATTTATTGTGTTTAGCGCCAAAGACATTATCTCCTCCTATCAAGGAGGAGATAATAAAAGAGCCAGTAAAGAAAGGAAAACTGCTTTTTCTTTTTCTTTCTTACTATGTTTTTCTACTTCTCCCTTCTGGAGTTGAAAATGTCCTTTTTTTTTCTTCTTGGCACGGCTCTCCTCAACTTTTTAATTTTCTTAGTAACTTAACAAAGTCATAGTAAGTTAGTTAAACTTTAGCCACAGGTTAATACCCCAGAATTAAAGAAGAGTAAGAGAGTTTGCGTAGATATCCATGCAACGTAGAGTGAAGGACAGCCGATCCGCCAGCTGATACAGCTAAACACGCTCCCATTATAGACAAACGAGCAGGGACTCAACCTCTGCCATGTAACATGACGAAGGGTAACATAATGCACCTCTATGTTGGTTATTTCCCATGTCATACTATGTAGTATGCTCATTTATTGTATGTGATTGTAACCATTCATATTTACCTCTCACTCGAGTTAGTTAAATAAATGTCACACAATTAGACCCACAGCCTTGTCGCCTTTCTTTTGTTAATCGCCCAGAACAATCTACCTTGATTGAGACTGACTCAGGGTTTATTCTATCCCAAAGAGAGGGGGGTTGGCCTCTCCCTCCCTCTTGATGAATAATAATAACAATTAGCAGGATTCAGTTCAGTAATTAAATTAAATCTATATAAAAGGAACAATGATTAGCAGAGATCATACTTTTGAATAAAGATGTATTTATGGTTTTAATAAATGGAGAGCTTAATATATTGCCAGCTATATATCTTATATAACTTAAATATTATATAACTAATATTGAGACCTTAGTCATTTAGGGACAGGGCAGAGCTAAAAATTGGCATGCAGGGATCAAACTATCAAGCTATCATTGCATATAACAAATGAAATACAGTCTCAAAGGAGACTATCATCATTTTTTTTCATTTATTCTTCTTCACTTTATATGTGATCTGAGTATGGAAAATGTTAATCTACCAGGAAATCCTAAAGGTAGAGACCACAGTATATTGTCAAGCATGTCCCATCAGTCTTCCACACTGAGTTATGGGACAACATGAAGGACTGTAAAGTTACAGTTCTGTCCTTCTTTGCCTCCCTCGCTGGTGATGAGATGATGGATGATGCTGTGTCAGCGCAAGAGATGATCCCTCACTGAAGACCTGACTCTGAGACACATCCATCTTGACCTTTCCCTTCCTGTATTATGGTCTTTATTTCTTCTCTGACACCCTTTACACATGTTTTTTTCTTTTCTGTAATTTTGATAAAGTGAAGTAATGCATGGTTGAATCAGGTTCATTGACCATTTTGACTATTCAGCTCTCTTTGGGCTGTTGAGAATGGGCCAAAACTCAAAGAGGTCAATCTGGAGACAGCAAAGTAATTAACATTATATGTTGGAGCAGTATCCTCCCTCATTCCAGTTTAACCCTCAGTCATCTTCTTTTTTGTTGCCTCGCCTCACCTCAGTTGTCTTATTTTGGCACCAGAGGGATCATCAGTCAAACAGCCTCTGTCATACACCTGAGTGTCACTTTTAAAGGGGTACACTGCATTGTGAGATTTCCCTGTCCACCATATCTGTTGTGTGATGAAAGCAGGCACAACTATGATGCATGATGCATGATCCACAGCTTCCTGCCAAGACATGTCGCATACACAATGTGTGTGTTAATCCTGTAGGTTGTAGAAGTTATATACCTTCTTATTGTGTGCTTTTTGGTCGTTGACTTTTTTCCAGTATCACAGTGACATAATTGAATGCATTGAGCAGATGATTGGCAGTTTTATTGTTTTTTTTCATAATGTAAATATTTGTCTTTTATTTAAAATAAAGTCAGGTTTTATCTTATAACACATATTTGTTTATGAGAGTTCTACAATCAGCACTACATAGAGCATGATATTTTTATCCACAGATTATAGCTTTGGAAAAAAGGAATGCTATAGGGGTGGTATACATAAGATAAGATAAACCTTTATTAGTCCCACAAGTGGGGAATTTGCATTGTTACAGCAGTACAAGGGTAAGAGCAGCAGAGAAGTACACACGGTATAAGAATTATATTAAAAGAAACACAAGACCCGCTCACTGGGTCTGAATCAATGACAATGTATAAAATATGGACGACGCGGCTCCACTTCCTCCCACTGTGTAAAAATGGTCAGGTTAATTTTATTTAATTAGATTTTCTGTACAGCACCAGAACACATTAGAAGTTATATTAGGTTCCCTTTCCTATAGAAAATAAAGTTGATAAAGTTCTGTGGATGCAGAATGAAACGTCTCTACTTGGAAGAAAGAAGTCCAGTTGCCATGACTCAATCTTCAGACAACTTTACCTGGATGACTGAGAATCTTCACAGACACTTTCCTATAGAAAAAGTCTGTATGTTGTTCTTTTATTAAACTAACTAAACAGCTTGATGTTATTTATCGTATGTACATGTTGGCATCATTTCTGTCACTGTACACGCACGACAGAGCTCTGCCGCAACGTATACACACAAAAACACACAGGTGAACACACAGAGAGCGCGAGTCGGGAAATATGACATAAATAAGCATATAATCCAATCCTCCAGCGCAGCACGATGTGCAAAACACACACAGGGAGCGGCACCAACCGCTCTAGAGTCTTCATCAGATGGGATGTCATACCCACTGGTCTGTAGCTGTTGAGGTCCTTGGGATGTCAGGTCTTTGGCACTGGTACCACACATGAGGTTTTTCATAGCTGTGGTACTCTCCCAAGCTTCAGGATTGAACATTACCACACACAGTTGACACAGTTGAGCACTTGACAACCCTGGAACTGATGCCATCTGGACTGGCTGCCTTCCTAGCGTTGATCCTCTTCAGCTCCCTTTTGATCTGAGCAGTTGAAATAGACAGGCTGGAGCCGTGTGCTAGGTGTGTGCATGGATGCCATGGTTAGGGGGAGGAGAAGCGAGCTCGGAGTGTGGAAGTGGTCTGAAGTGTAGGAAAAGGGTGAAGTGTCTGAGGTGGAACAGAAGTGGGGGTGGGGCTGTCTTTCACATATGACAGGCTGCATCAAAGTGGGCAAAATGGGTGTCAGGGGCAGATGAATCAAACCTGTTGAAGAAGTAGTTCAGTTCATTTGCCCAACTCACATCCCTCCCCCAGCAGCAAAGAGTTATTTTCTATGTGACCTGAGATGGTTCTAAGGCCCCTCCAGAGTCCGCTGACATTGTTCTGCTGAAGCTGGTTTTCCATCCTCTGCCTGTAGTTCTCTTTCGCCACCCTAATAATTTTTTCAGCACTTTCTGCACCCTCTTCAGTTCCTCCTTGCCCTCCTCTTCTGTTTTATGGACGGCCTTGATTTCTGGGGTAATCCGGGGTTTGTTGTTTGGGAAGCATAACACAGTCCTGGGTACGGTCAAAAATAATGCTTTACCAATTGCAAATTAGAAAAACTTGTCTGCCCAGTTGAGGTGAAAAGTGTCCTGGGGAGTAAGTGAAAAGATGATAAAGAAAAGAACAGCAGGCAACAAAAAACCAAAGACCTAAGTGTTCGATCAGAGTCACCTAAGCCAAAAGTTATTTTCGTGATTGATTAATTGGCCAGTTATTTTCATGACCAGTTGTTTGTACTACGGTCCAAGGTCGAGTACTAAGTAGTTTAATCTGAACCATCTGTACACATGCTCGTACGGTCCTCCCTTTAACCTAAATGCACATGACCTAGTCTGTGATGTAGGCCTTTTGTGTGGAATAACTTACTGTTTCTCTCCACACTTCACATCTACCAGGATCATCCATAAATCAGACTGCAGACAGAGGAGTGTGGCCTGGGCTTTAGAAGCAGAGTCACTTGTCCCAGAGCTTCATACTTCATACACAACAGACATTCATCAAGAATGAAGTCCAGCTCAATCCCACTGCTCAGAGACTGGAAACATTGTTTCCAAGAGAAATGGAAATGTCTTGTCTGCTATCTTTGAACAATTATTTTGTGGGCTACTAAATATAATCAAAACAAAGGTGGCAACAAGTAGCATTTTAAGTTTCCATGACAAAGTGAGACTGTGTAACCAACTAAGATGCCATTCTTGTCTAATAGGCCCATTTCTAAGGGGCCAATAAATGACAGCATGCAGTACTTTTGATTAGATCTCTTTTTTTGTTGGGGATTTATTAGACTTGCTATTAAACTATATATATTTCTGCATGTTTTCCATATTATTCTGTAATGTCTTAACCTTACAAAGTAAAGTGCCTTGAAATGTTTTTTTGTTGTGATTTACTGCTGTATAGATAAACTCAATTGAAAAGTGAAGTAATACAATACAAGAAAAACAAGATGGCGCCAGTGTACACAGCCTGCATTTTGTCTGTCTTTGTCTTTGTGATTGTATGCATGTTGTTTTTATTGATTCTTAAACCAATTTCCAACTATCTAGTGGTGTATGATCGCCAGACACTCTTGGACATTCAACCTCCTACCGACGACAGGTCGGGTCAAATAGGGTGGGATGGACAGAAAACTTTCTGTCCGCCCTTCCTGGCCGATATACCGAACTACCTCCTCTGTGCTCCTGGCCTACCCATTAAAAAGTGCCGACGCCGGGGGAAACACAGCGGCACACTGGTCAAACTGAGGGCCAAGTTGTTAGTTTTTCCTGATGTACACATGCAAAGAGTGGAGTCAGCAGATGCTCAGTTTATTTCTTCTCCTACTCGGTTTACCTGTTCAACCTGGAGGGGGAGCTACGGACCCGGTGCCATCACTACTGTAGCAGAATTATATTGCTGCCCCAGCTCATATAAGGATGGTTCTTGTGAACGCTAGTACTTAGCCAACAAAACCTTAATTTTAAAGGAACTCATCACTTCAAAGAGGCTGGACTTCCTTCATATAACAGAAACCTGGCTGAGCGTTGGTGAGTCTAGTGTTTTTTCTGAATTACTGCCTCCTGATTACTCGTACTCCAATTCGCTGAGGACTTCAGGCCGCAGTGGAGGCACAGCTACTGTTTACCAGAATAAATATGACTGTAAACAGATAACATTGGCAGCGTCCTATTCTGGCTTTGGAATTAATCTGTTTGAACTGAGTTCTTCCCTCTCAACGCTGTGCGCTGTCATATATAGACCTCCTAAATACAATAACTTTATTGGTGAGTTCGCTGACTTTTTAACTGGTTTGATGTGTAAATATGACAAAGTTCTTATAGTTTTTTTTATTTTAATATTCACGTGTGCAGCCCTGAGAATTCCCAGGCCAAAGATTTTTAAAATCTTATTGACTCTTTTAATCTTGTACATTCTGTGTCCGGCCCCATGAGAGGGGGCACACTCTTGATCTTGTTCTAACTGTTGTAACTTGGTTTAACTGTTTCTAACTTTGATGTTTGTGATACTTTATTCTCAGACCACACTCCTATTTTATTTTATCTTATTTCTCCGTGTAATATTGTTCAATCCGGTCTATCTCAATTATGGAGACGTGTTATTAACTCCTTCACTGCCGCTCAGTTCTCCGCAGCCTTTGACTTAGTGGTAGTGTAACTTAGCCCAGCTGTTCGTCGCTGTTAACTGGCTAGTTTAGCAACCCTGTTGTCTTTCTTTACTCTGCGTTGTGTTGAAGTTGATTGAGAGACAGGAGAACCTCATCTACTGCCACCGTTTATTGTCTGGACAAGAACAACATATACTGGTCACACATACAATAGGGTCATTGCAGGTGGTTCATACACAGCACACTACGAAAAAACAACAGGTTTTGTTAGCACATTAGTCCGCTAACTTAGCGATCGTACTGTTGCTTGTTATATCTCCAGTGTACCGCTTCAACGTTACATAAAATACACCCATACATTCCACAGTAACATTGTATTTCGCACACTGCTCATATAATTCATATATAGGACATTTTTACCCTAATACACAAAATTTGTATGCTGTGCAGAGATACCCAACATACCTCAAACACTCCTCTTGTTAAACTGGCAGTGTTATACACCCGCCGTTAACATTAACACAGAGAGGGTGCCCGTGAGCCATGAATAACAAAATCCCCTTCTATAAGAGCAAGTAGAATTACAGAACAT
Organism: Ctenopoma multispine; assembly: GCA_034779795.1. Classification (NCBI taxonomy): domain Eukaryota; kingdom Metazoa; phylum Chordata; class Actinopteri; order Anabantiformes; family Anabantidae; genus Ctenopoma; species Ctenopoma multispine. The sequence goes on from JAUYWH010000053.1 coordinate 9,265, forward strand.
ATGAACACTGTTACAGTAGCTCATCTTGAACTAGAGTGCCTCAATTCTGATGTGGAGGTAATATCCTAACTTAACATTTTTAAACTACACTTGAATGCAGATTATACACAGTACTAACAGTCTGTATAATGTATAGATCATTTATTTAGATTTTAATGTTATTCTTAAATTATTTTTTGTGATTCCTATCTTCTTCCTCTTCCTGTGAGACTGGTGGGGCGGCACCCCAGCGCCCCCTATTGACAGGCCGCCACTGTTGTGAAGTAACGCTACTCTTATTTGAGTACAGTTTTTGGCTACTCTACCCACCTATGCACATGTGTCAGCAGTGCTACTACCAGCAAACAGATCGAGATCTTTCCAAACCAGAAGCCTTGGATGAACATGGAGGTCAGGCTCCTCCTGAAAGCACGTGACAATGCTTTCAGATCTGGTAATGCTGAGGCAGTACATGGCTCCAACTGCATCATCAAGTTCGTGGACGACACCACAGTTTTAGGCCTGATAAGTGACAACAACAAATCAGCCTACAGGGAGGAAGTCCAGCGCCTGGCTACCTGGTGTGCTGACAATAACCTCATCTCCAACACCCAGAAGACCAAAGAGCTCATTGTGGACTTCAGAAAAACAAGGAGCATTAGACACGCCACCGTCTACATAAAAGGGACTGAGGTTGACCGTGTCCCTAACTTCAAGTTTCTTGGCGTCTACATCTCTGAGGATCTCTCCTGGACTACTAAAACTACAAAACTCATCAGCAAAGGGCATCAGCGCCTTTACTTTCTGAGAAGACCCATCTCTCTTCTCAGATCCTGGTGAACTTTTACTGCATCACAGTGTGGTACAGTAGCTCCTCCACTGCTGACAGGAAGGCTCTACAGTGTGTGGGGAAAACAGCACAATACATCATCGGTGCCCCCTCCCAACCATTGCTGACCTACAACAAACAAGATGTCTACGTCAAGCCCATTAGATGATCAAAGACCCCATACACCCCAACCATGGACTGTTTTCTCTCCTCCTATCAGGGAGACTGTACCGGAGCCTCAGGTCTCGGACCAGCAGGCTCAGGAACAGTTTCTTTCCCAACACCATCACCATACTGAACTCCTAACCCATCACAACACAGCACAACTCTCACATCCCCAAGAAACATACACCCTACTAATAATGTACACTGCCCAGACTGTACACCTATCTATATAATATATTTCTGTGTTCATTTGTGTTTGTATACATGTATGTATGTTATGCGATATGTTATGTGATATGTTACGCGATTTTTTATCCATAAAAAATTATCCATAAAAGCAGGAATAAAACCACAAGTTGGTGAATATGTGATTATTAATGCTGTGCTGTCAACACATAGGATGATAACTTTTGTTGATTCCTTTTGGCCTTTTTAGCAGTACAGTGATACTTTACTGACAGTCAGGTTGAAGTTGTCTAATTTGTGGTAACACCAGTAGTGACATTTGTTAACATACATATATTTTCTGATTCATCTCTGGCTTCAAGCTCATTATTGCTGAGACCCTGTAAGATATTAGTTGCCTTGTGTGGTTTTAATTTTTGTGTTTGATTGTTACATTATCATTATGTGAACCTGGATCCAAAAGACAATTTTCCCAAAATAATTATGCAAAACACTACCAGTTAAAAGTTTGGACACACATAGTTATGTCCATGTTTTTCATGAAAAGATATAGTTCGTCAGCTGTGTTACCATCACTGCAAGAGGGTTTTCTGATAGTCTGAGTCATAAGTCTTAGTTTATTGTTAATCTGTAGCAGCACGGTCTTATAAGCATAAAATGTTTTACTTGTTTTAATGCGACAAATAGGGCCCCAAATGCTAGCAGCTTAGCTTAACCCAGCCCTGACTACATCTAATATACTATCCATGTTTGCCTTGTTTGCACCTCTCTGCACTTTAGCCTACTATTTACACTAGATACCAAACTGTATTTTGTTGTACTAGTACCTGTACTATGTATAATAACAATAAAGTTGAATCTAATCTAATACAGGTGAAATCTGACACAGCGTATACTGTATAAAACTCAGTATCGTATGGTATTTATGGCAAAACTGCTTTTTAAACTATTGCATCAAGCATATGTTCAAATTAGTGAGTGTTGTCAGGATATTCCTGAAAAAAAGATGAAACTTTCCTGAATTAGCTTTCCTGATAATTTGTAAATGCATTTGTGTGAATAATCGGTGTCTTCTCTTATTTAGGTGTCTGAGGAACTAGAAAGGAAAGTAGCCAGTGGCGAAATCAAAGAGCTTCTTAAACTACTGGCAAAACCCCACTTGAAGGTGAGTTTGACAGTTGTTTTTAATTAGTCTTCACTCATTTTATATATAGTCAACAAATGTACAACCACATATACCACATATGACACATATGCAGTCCAAATTCAAAATATTGAACTGTATTGTTTCCCTAATGAGCAAAATATTAAACTTTGACAAGATAGTGTTCACTTAATTACTATCTAATAATAAGCATGAATAATGCAATGTCCATCTGCAAGGGAATTGTCTATTAGGTGGAGGGTGGGGAGGAGAAGAAGTAGTGGCGAATGAGGATATGGACGTGGCTGTGGGATGCAGCACATTTGCAAAGTGGGGGGAGGAAGGGCTCACTTTTATGGGATTTGGTGCATAAAGGCAGGGGGTAACAACGGTTAAAGTTCAGACTTAACCTTATTGATGTATAAGGGTCATTTTTTATTTAGAATAATAAAAATATTACATATTGTTTCTTTAAATACACTACCAGTCGAATGTTTGGGCACACAAACAACTGTTTTTAATATTATAATAAAATTAATAAATGTACTGTATATGTATATACTGTATATGTCAGCAAACATTAGTACTGTCTTCTAGCACATTATGTTTGCTTGTGCAAATGTAATAATTTAAAAGATCATGATCATTAGAAACCCTCTTGCAATGATTACAATGACATGGCTGTTTATGAAAACATGGTATTTCCTGTGTGTGTTCAAACTTTTAACTGGTAGTGTACATCACCTGATTACATCACATTGTCATTATAAGCCAGATGGAGGTGAATTATCTGCATGAATTTAAACCCATAAAAAACATCTCAGTAACTTGTCAAGGAAGTAAATCCTATGAAATTGAATCCTTTGTCCAGAAAAAAATCATTACCTTCATCAGTCATCCTCTGCCCAACTTCAATTTTCTCTACTCAGGAAAAACCTCATCATTTACTTGTTTTCATTCTATGTCTGATTGCTTTCTCTTTTCACTGCTGTCACTCTGTCCCCCCACTGCCTTCACACAGCACTTAGCCAACCTCAGCTCCAGTGCGGAATGGGGTCAGCCAAACAACTACAAAAAAACTATGGAAAATTTTTATATATTGGGGGTATGTCGCCAGACAGCACTGTTAGACGCAAATGAAGACAGAGACATGCTCTTCAAAGCATTGTTATGCAACACCCCAAATGGTCAAAAACTAGCACCAAGGATACCACTAAATGTATGTCGAAGGAGCAGACAGTGCTCTGTTTGGCATCTTACTGTGTTCTGAAATATATAATGATCTACAACTACATTAGTTTCTTGAAATAAAAAAAATATATATTAAAAATAGCCCTTTATGAACTTCCAGCATATTAGTTTTTGAGGAAAAGGGTCAGAGCTGTTTTCTTCTAGTGGAATTTAACTTCTTTACACATGAATTATCAAAAAATCCTCAATGGAAGAAAAAATATATATATACATATATATATATATGTATATATATATTTTAATGTTTTTTTAAGCATTTTAAACATTTTTAAAGCGCTTTTATGCGATTTTCCAGCAGGATTTTTTTTAAACATGCATTTTTCGGCAGGCTGTCCTTATAAGGTAATAGTATCATATCGGTATCTGCGATACTGACCCTGTATTTACTTGGTATCGCATCAGTACCAAAATTTGCGGTATCGCACACCACTAGTTTGGAGGGAGAATTTTTAATGTTCTACCATATTGTATACAATACAATGATTTCAGTAAAAGTTTTGGTCATACAATAGGCAGAAAATAGTATCAAGGACCAATAGACTTCTTTGTTCCACGTAGTGTAATTTGCTTGTTCCCAGCTTTTCTGCTTTTAAGGGTGAAATGCCACAGTACTGCCACCCACTGTTTGGGATTCAACATAACAAGTAAAAGTCTGGCAAGCTCTGTTGTCTTTATACACACACACTACAACATGTTTTCAGATTTTCGCACACGAAAGATCATTTTAAAAGACCTACCTTTTAGTCTGAACAGAGGGCCAAAATAGCATGAAAAAGATGTGTTTCTGGATTTACCCGGCTTAATGTAGAGATGGTCTTAAAGACAGTGTGCATTAGCGGAGGCAGTGCTGTAGACAAACTTCTGCTGGCTGATCTATAGCAGTGTCTTCAAGGCAGAAGTCTAGGAAAAACAACCCTAGACTGATCCTGCACTGCCAGCTGAAAAATGAGCAGGCCAGTGACAGGGCCAGGGTCTTTAATGAAAGGTCAATGCCAGGAATGTATGTGAAGGTTTATTTAGTCAAGCATAGTGATCTGTTTTCAAGGATCACTATTATGCCTATTGAACACAAACACACAAACCAAAAAAGAAAGAATGCCTGGAAAACAAGGGTGGTTTCACTTTCCTTCATCTTTCTTCTTTTCTCTCACTCTCTTTCTTTCGCCTTTACTCTTCAAGTCTCACCTGCAGGCCCTAAACAGGGATTTAACTTTAAGAGGGATTTTATTAGACAGCTAATTTACCAACACTGAGGCATAGCAAGACACACTGACTCATATCAACTCAGGAAGAAAGTTTCCTTACATACTGTATGTTGTGTAAAACATTTGTATATGTGTAGCCATACCACACGTCAGTGTTCACCAGCCAGGGGAGGTACCATAGTATCAGTATACAACTTTTATTTCTACCTCACAAAAGGTTTTTACAAGGAATTAGCTGTGGTTCTGTTACAGGTTGTTAAGCACAGCCGTAGGGAAGATTGCAAGAGCACCACCACATTTAAACAAGTATGGTCAAAGAGAGGACATTCACAGGTCAGGATATAATGCCTGATGAAGGAGAGGAAACAGGAACTGGCTGGTTAGTGCAGGGAAGGGGAGGTGAGCACAATGAGAGAATGTGTAGGGATAGTGAGAGACAGTGCACAGTATTTATTTTTAATTATCCTAACTTTGTAAGAAAAATGTATACTACTACAACAACCAAGTTTCCAACAATCTAAATCAACAGTTTTTTAAGATAAGATAAGATAAGATAATCCTTTATTAGTCCCACAAGTGGGAAATTTGCATTGTCACGGCAGAAAGTGG
>JAUYWH010000054.1:0-14595 GCA_034779795.1 Ctenopoma multispine
TGATTCATGTTTGTGGCTGTAATGTGACAAAATGTGGAAAAGTTCAAGGAGGCCGGATACTTTCGCAAGCCACTGTATATTGAGGAATGGGTCCATCTACCACGTTCAAGTTTGTAGGGGTGACTCTACAGGGCCTGTTTTCAGTTTTATAGTTTTAACTAATTTAAATTAAAAATACGTTATTTTGTGACAACAGATCAAGTGCATTTTGAGTGCTATTTTATTGTTCTATTTTATCATCATTTCCAATGTTAAAAACCATGGTACATGTATTCATTCACATATTTTGATACAAATATGAATTCAGATGCACATTTAAAAAATCTAAAACACTAACATTTACTTAATTTAAAAGACTGCAACTTTAAACAGCACGGCTGAAGTCCAGCAGTAACAACGACCACTTGCTGTGACCACGATGCTGTTGGTTGCACGGATAGCTCCTTCACTTGCTAAGAAAAGTGGAATCAGAAACGCTCTGAAAATAGGAATCAGGTGGCAGCATATGATTTAAAATTGCAGATTTCGTCAGATTTTCTTTTCACTAATATTACTGTATATTTTCACAGACTTATCAGGTGTAAGTACAGCATGCTCTAGTGTTGTTCTTGTGTCTAACAAATGAACTCCACCTTTAGCACATAGCACCACCTGCTGGCAGGGAAGTAAAATAAGGGACTCATGTTCACTGTAAATACAATAACTAGTTATTGTTGGTCTATTTTATTTATAGTTTTTAAATTAAACTGACTCAAAAATAATGCTTTACCAATTGCAATTTAGAAAAACTTGTATTGTCCTCACAGATATATTTAAATCAGCAGAATAAAGGTTTGTAAGTATTTGAGCAAATATTTTATTTGAAGTTGGGGGAACTCCCAAATTTTCAAACAGAAAATCCAAAGCGACTTGATGAAACACAGCCAGATTTGGACGTTAACTTCTGTATGCCCTACAGGGCAGTGTAGTTATACAGTTGTAGCTGAGTCCGTTATACAGTATTATGTTAAGTCACTCAACATAAATTTAACATGACTTTTTGTCCGTCAGGTTTTATGTACCAAACTAAACCCTTTAAAATTTTGTATGTGGTTAGTTTGTGTGTAACATCACTGCAGAGAACAGTCTTATCTTGGAAAGTTGTTTGGTAGTTTACTGGCTCTGGCTCATACTGTGGTTAATTTCAATTCAATGTTTAAAGCACCGAATAACATAATAATATCAAGGCATTTCACATAATAAAGTAAAAACCTAAAAGAGTACAGAGAGAAACCCAAAAGGCCTCGGGATTTGCTCTAAAAGTACTTTCCCCTCCCACTCCTCCACTCCACTGATGATGATATCCAGGATAATGATTAAGTAAATAAAACAATTTGTTGAAGAAAAATATTATTATTTTAAATAACAATATTTCTTATTTGTTCTTGGCCACGAAATCAGTACTAAAAACTATCACTTTGTTTACTGTCTTCTTAGCTCAAACATAACAACTAGTCTCTGTTATATGTTTTATTATTTCAGTCTATCCACTTGTGGTGCAGCTGGTTTCAACAATTTGAAAGAAAGAAAGAAAGTGTTGCCCTGGCCCCAGAGGAAGTGTGCAATCAAAAATTGTTTCACTAATTCTGGCTGGCTGGCTGGACAGGACACAGATACAGTATTTCTACATCCTTGGATGCTTTTTTCACTTCCTCCTCATAACCTTGCCAGAGTACCAGAGTATTAAGTACATAGGAAAGGACATTTCAGTATCATGTATACTTTGTTCCTTACTCTACATCTAGTTTAATGTCAACAAGAAGCTTGATAGCAGTGTATAACAGTTGGTCATTTGGCACACATAGAAAGCCAGCGACATACCATGAGACGCAGCACAGTGCAGGGGTGAAAAGGATTACAGACCTGGATCAGGGTCTACAGGTAGGATGGTGCAATTGATTGCTGTGTAGGTGAGTGTTAACCTGAAGTGGGTAACCAGAGATATAAATAATAGTGTGATGAGTCATTTTCGACTGATCAAAAAAAGGCTCCTGACCCCAAACTCAGTAATCTGTTAAGTTCCTTCTTTGGCCTGTGAAAGCTTTAGACAGAGGGTTAAAATAGATCCTGCAGCAAAAAAAATGAGTGTTATCTTGTAAACGTTATATATTAGACCCCTGAAATAAAAGTATGAACCTGAAAATTAGCCTAACATAGCCTTTTTAAAATAAAGGGAATATTTATGGAAATCAAATACGAATGCTGTATGTACCTTCTTGTTTCACCAAGTTTATGACCTGAAATGATAAAGCTGCAAAATAAATGACCTTTAATGGCCATCTATGCTTTTGCAAGACTATGTTTGACTTTTGGAGCACTCCTCATCGTTTTCCCTTTTGTTTCCAAGAGTTTCTATCTAAAAGGTCAGTTATGAGTCACTGAAATTACAGCATCCACCAAAATAACAAAAAGAGGAAATTCCTAAGATTGCGGTGATTGTTTTTTTTTTTTTTTTGATGCGTAAAGGTGGTGCAATAAGCTCATAGTAAAGTGCGACTAGAGAGGCTGCAATTTTCCAAATAAACCTTTAGTTTTGATACATGACATGCACATCGATTTTTGTACTGTAGGTTATGTATACAGCGTGCCATTAATTGGTCAATTAATTGGTCATGACACTAACTCCAGCATGCCTTAGAGAGAGACCTTGTGTATCTATCATAGGCAAAAGGAAAATCTGGAGAGATTAATCAGGCAAATTATATGAAGTGATTGTGACATTCTAACTGATGAAATGTTGGTGTTAACATGTTTCTATTTATCAAATCAGCAAAACATTTTGGACTTCCTTTATTGTTGTACAAAATTAAAGTCAAATTTACATGAAGCTGATAAAAAAATAAAGGGAAGCAGGGTTTTTCACTGGGAAATAACTGAAAAGGCTAATCGCAAGGAGGTGGTTGAGGTGGATGGAGGACTTACTATACCATGCAGAATCGACATGCTGCAGCCTCAGGTTCAGGTGATTGAGGTTTGGTAGCCCAGCCCACAGTCCTTCCCTGAACATAACCCAGTGCTGTGATGCCTGAACCCAACTACAAAACACTTTAATAACACTGGACTCACCCATCTGGGTGTTTAACTGCAACGTCAGATTTTTTTTGCAGTAGAGAAAAAAGCATGTTGTAGATCAAATGTTTTGGTAAAGAAAAATACATTGCCTGTGTACGTTTCATTCATAATTTAGTATTGGTGTGATATGTAAGTGTTACTCTGGCAGTAACTGTCTAATTTAATTTTTACTAAGGCCTGTAAACAAACCATTACAATAATTTAATCTGCTAAAAAACATTTTTGTTTTTTTCGATGTCTTGTTTACATAGGAAACCTTTAATATTTGCATTATTTTTGTGACCATTAAGAGTCCAAAGATTTCTGGCTTGGGTTTTTATTTTTAGACTCGTAGTATTAAGGTGAGCAGTCTGAAGATTGACTCATGGCAACTGGACTCAATCATAAGGTGAGCAGTCCTTTCTGTTTGAGCCTTAGTATTATAACTCTAACTAAATATTTCTCTTTTATCTGTATGGTGCAACCGGCCCTTCCTGATGCAGCCCGGCAACCAACCATCGTGTGACTCTGTGCTTCTCTCCAGAACCCACCGTTTCCTTCCCATTAGGGACATCCCTAGCCTCACCCAATGGACATTGATTACCAAAGCCCCCATTTCCTCTTTCATTATTTGTTATCATTAAACTTTCACTAAAACATACAGCTGTGAGAGTGAAAGAGAAGTAAAGTTACAGCCTAGACAACAAAAAGTCACAATAATCGCTTTATTTAACGCTTTAACGCTTTATTAATCAGAATTTCTCTATTTCTGTATTGAGTCATCTCTTCAGAAAGTTCTCCAACAGCTTTCACTATGGTGTATGTAATAGCCACATCATTATTGTGAAATAGACGTGTCATCCTCCTTAACCAGTCCACATTGCTTTGTGTCATAGTGTGTCTCGTGTTTAGGCACAGCAGTAATTTGAGCACAGTAAATGCCAACAACTAAGTGAATACTCTTGGATAACACACACAGTTCACAGTTCGCTATACAGAAATGTTGATTAATGTGAAATTTAAATGAAATTTAAAATAAAATTTTATATGTTGACTGATTATTTGTTAATTTTTAATTCTGTTCATTGCACTTTTTGTATTGTATTGATCATAATCCACTTTTAAGCAAGTTAACACTTCACTGATGTGAAGTGCCAGGTGCCAGGTCCACCCTGACCAGCAAAACCATTCACTGCTGAGTTCATTCAGCCACGTCCCATTTCTGACCACATTGGGCCCTGATGACTCGTCCAGTTTATTGGAAGATTCTATCCATTTTTCTGTCGTGTCACTTCAAATATACACCTCTACCTCCTCAGCTTACAAAGAAGAGACACCTAATGGACACCAGTCTAGAATAAAGTTAAGAAAGAATAAAAAGACAATTTTTTTAATAGATCTTATTTGAAATCATGTTGTTTGAATGTTATTACCTCATCATGTAACTATGGGTAACCTGGTGTGTGAGTCTTGTTTCTCCTTTTGTGACAGTGATGTACACAGACAGAGACATAGAGATACTGAGGGTCTCCCGGGGTGTTCAATAAAGCCACACCTTGACACGTTTTCAGCTTTGGTCTTCAAGCGTGAGGCATGAAAATTTATTTCTTTATGTGACCAATTAAAAACAGCATTGTGTATAGACGCATCTCAAGGCATTAAACATTGTTGCATTTTGTTTGCATGTCGATCCTGCAACTAGCTGCATACATGATGTGAAATCGAAACAAACTAGTCACAGTGAAATGTTGCCAGTTTCAGACACACAGGATGCAACACACAGACATGCTAATGGAATGTGATGTGAAGTGAAATGAATCAGATGTTGGCTGTGGAAAAGGTTGGTTAGGTGGAGTGGATGGCTAATTGTTTGTGTGTTATTTAAACAGTACTTGTAGATAGAGAAGCATTGTTAACAGTTAACAGTTAGGGAGGATTTATACAACGAATAGGGAATGAGTAAAAAGCATTAAAAGAGGTCTTGTTAAATTACTTTCACTTTAAGCCATTGCAAAGTTGTTTCCCTACAGGAATTTGCTGAGTACACCTACCCGGCCAAAAAACCCAGGGTTGTTTTTATGGAGGAAACTGTGTCTCTTTCTCTGCTAGTAATTTTTTTTTTTGCAGTAAAGTCAAAACAAATGACAACAAGGATAAACATAATTACCACAAAGAGATAAAAAATGGATCTGGCAAAAGAGATTCATGATCACAGGATCACTAGGCAGGAGTAGGCAACCCTGGTTCTTTTCCATCTATCTCTGCCCTTTTCACTGTTGTTCACAGATCAGGTGTGTTTAGCCCCTCCAAAACTGTAAGTGCAGCAGTTGCAGGGTTGCCTAGTCAGATGTACTTCTACCACTGGTCTCCAGTCCTACAGTTTCATAGACAATGTTTTTGGAGAACCTATTAATCAGTGGGATTACGTATTTTGTACCTTCTGACTGAGTATGTGACATGACAAAAAAATTTGACAATAAGGACCTTGAGGGATTTGAGTTATTTGACACACAATGAAAGCTGATCAAAGTCCAGCTAATTTTAATACTTGTATTGTTGATTGTGTTTCAGTGGATGGGTGGAGGGTTTGTTTTTGTCAAATACTTTTACATATAGTCATAGTGGGACAAGTACTCAGATCTCGAAAAGGTTTTTCAATAGCAACTGGACTTGTCTGACTGACTAGTGTGAGTAGCAGGTTGGTAATTGGTGGTCACCTGTGGTTTGTCCCTCCCCCTGGCTTTCTAGTAAGTTAATGTGACCACCTGAGCCAGAGTGTGAACGACTGGGAAACCGCCTGGGTACAGTTGAAAGAACTGCATTGTAAGTGAGTGATAGATTATGTCTAAGGACACGTCGTCCACCTCAGGACATCAGCTTCCCGGTCCAAAATTCTGCCATTATTGTCCTTAAACGAATGGCCATTGTCTTTTAGATGTCAGTGAACTGCTGAGTCCTGTCCTGATGTCCTGGCCCTCCTGTGTTGTGCCATGCGTTCATGGAGCTGCTGTTTGGTTTTGGATTGAGAAGCTGATTTTTATTTTACTAAATAAAAGTCAACAATGATTAGGTCATACTTTATGTAAAAGCACTATTTATGCAGAATTGCATGATTCATGGTATTGACTGGTTTATAATTTTGTATTAATTATCATATTCATTACTTTAATATTGCAGCTGGTAACAATATAACATGTATTTTAATTACACATAGACTGTTTTGATAACATATGTTTTGTCTTTGAATAATTTTAGATTAGATTTAGATTTAGAATTTTAGATATTTTAAGTGCCGAAAAGCTTGTGGATTTCACACCGTTTAATAAAGCGTACCCTGCCTCTTGACTAGTAACAGCTGAGATTGGCTTCAGCACCTCCACGACCCTTAAGAAGAAAAGCAGGATAATGGATGGTGGGATCAATAAAGCCTTATAATAATACTGTATTTTGTATAAAATTTCAGTAATTAACATAATGTAAAAGTAAGGTATTGTATGTACTTGATTTATTTTCATCACCAGTCATATCAGTATTTAAATATGAGGTTGTGCTTAAGAGTTGGGTTAATACATGAGTGTTAGTTCTGTTGAGACACTGCATTATTATGGAAAGCACAATAATCAGTTCAATTATTAATTATTGTTTTCCTAATAATTTCTTGTTTGTGTCTCATTTTGTGGATGTGCTTTCTTAGGCAGTGTCAAAGTCAAAGTAATGTTAGCACACGTCACAACCAAAGATCAGTTATAACATCAATCACACTGATTAATGATAAAACACGTGCAACAAAATATGCCACATCGCAGAGTTGTATGTTCACAGTGTGCAGTTTACTGGCCCTACCAATCTGCCCACTGTTTTCTCTCAGAATCAGCTTTAATGACCAGGTATGTCATATCGGCTCATACAAGGAATCTGATTCCAGTTCCCAAAGCTCTTAACATACTTAAACACAGTAACAATGACAATAACAAAGAATATTCACACTGATATACACAAGCATGAACAACCCAGTGGTCCTTCAAGACAACAATATTACTGAAAAATTCCCTTCCACTGCTCACTTCCCTTTCTGGTTTCCTCTTGACTTTGACCGGAAAAGTTTGTGATGAATAAAACTTAACATTAAGTATTGAAGGTAAAGTTCCATACAATAGATAAGCTGAATTTTACAGCAACACTATACGCAATAATTATAAGTTATATACTACACAGGTCCTCAACAAAATTAAACATTAAAAAAGAGGAAGAACTTTGTCAACACTTTATCAGATAACAAATAGAAGACACAAAACAAAAAATTTGCAGAGCATTATTATTGTAGCAATAATATTGTTGGCGCCCACAAGAGTAGTTGGTTGTTGCTGCTTCACAGCTACATCACAGTGTATTACAAACATTTATTAAACAGTTTAAATAACAAATATGGTAGATTTGGTGAGAGTGTTACTATTTAAATTAATGAAATTGTAACTTACCTGTAGATCTTCAAGTTTTACTTGATGATCATTTAACACAATACAGAGAATCAGGTTAAATCTGCAGCAAAGCTTTCTCTGCATTTCCGAACACAACCTGAAATTCATTTATACGTACTATGTTTAGAAAAGGAGGGGATACATCTGTCATTACATCACATCAGGACTGATTCAGACTGTGTTGTCATTCAACGTGAGCAGCTCTGTGTGTGGTTCTGCATAATGTTGTGGTCCTGTTTCCACTGTGTTCATGGTAACACAGAAAAGGGGAAAGTGAAAGCGCTGCTGCATTTGGAGAGAGGAGAGAGGTGGGGGTTGGGGGGGGTGAGGGAGATAGTTAGGTGACACATGAAGATTGGCCAGGACTTGAACCTTGGCACCCCATACATACTTCTTTGAACTGTAGGTCATTCTTATTCAGTTTAATTCATCTTTATTTGTATAGCACTAAATCATAACAAAGGTCAACTCGAGGCACTTTACATAGAAAGGTTGAAGATCTTGCAAAATATAAGTGTATATTTACAGAACTATATAGAAAACCCAACAGTCTCACTTGAGCAAGCACTTGGTGACAGTGGAGAGGAAAAACTCCCTTTAACAGAAGATTTATTTATTTATCACTTTTTCCATTTATATTAGTTTACATATTTATATTATTTGCATAGTATGTCTTATAAAAATTACTGTTCTGGGTCATACATTAATACAAAGGTAATTAATGCTATTTTTACAAAACAGGATTCCTTGTGTGATGATATTCATTAACGGCAGAAATGCTTTGGATCCTTTCCTTATCTAAATAAAAAGTTGAAGCTGAAACATGATGAGATGCTGTGTTTGAAACAATATTTTGCTTTTCTCAAAATAATTGTAAACACTGTAGATCTAAAGTGTCTAAATATTGTATTTTAAGTATTTCATTCCGTGTATCACTTGTAAATATTTAATTTGGGGGAGGTTAAAGTAATGTTAGAATGCCACTGGAAATTTCTGACGATGTCATAATAAAGACAGACTACATAGCATAGGTATACAGAATTTCCCTATAATTCTTAGCCTATCATTATTAATTTTGTAGCAGCTGAATTAAAGCAATAATGGTATTTAAGTAATATTTTTATTTTAGTATTATACTACTAAAATAGTATAGAAAATAAGGACTGACTTAGGCTACAATTTATTAATAAGTTGACAAATAACGCATCACCTAGGATACGATAAGATGTGTAACTCTGCGTAATCAGATACTATTTTTAGACCAGAACGACCTACAAGATTTCCAATTATAAAATTAGTGAATCCCAAATGAAACACACCCAAAGGGCGGGATTACGTTTTTCTTGGTATGTGATTTCGTAAGAGGAAATATTAAGAATTCCCCATTGAACTTTTCATGTCTCCATCCATAGAAACAGAAGGCTTTAAATACTGAGAGGGATGAAGCCACCGGTCACAGTCAAACCTATCCGGGTTCAGGATGACGTGCATCAGTCTACAAATGGTAATACTGAATGAGAACCAGAGGGGGGCCCACTTTGCTCAGATCATACACACTTTCTTTTACCAACAGCCAGATGTTTCTTTCCAATCTGTTTTCATTCTTAAATGTTTGTAGATCTTTCTCGGCTCGCTCGTGATCTTCAACGACCAGACTCATTCATTTGCTGCAGCAGCTGTCAGGAGCGTCAACTGCATCAGCGAGGACAAGCTGAAAACACGCACCGACGTGTTTCGGAGGACATACTGGGACAAGACGAGCGTCTCCAAAATCCGCGAGGCGCCGCAGGACGCGCGCACGTGCGAACAAGCAAGTAGAGAACCGTACGGTGACGTGAACATGCGCGCCCTGTCCCCGTGGAGGTACCAGTAAGTACCACCGGAGCCACTGCTATTGTTGTTTACATAATATAATATAATATAATATAATATAATATAATTATGTGCAAATTAAAAATATGCATTAAAATAAAACCCAACTTTAGTAAAAGTACAGAAGTAAGAAGCGACAACGTGGTAATTTTGCAGAAAAATGCCCATGTGGGCGATGCTATGAAGACATAATAATAATAATAATAATAATAATAAGAAGAAGAAGAATACTGCTGAAACCCACGTTATGTTTGCCTCTCTACTTGATTACATTTACTTCTTAATAAAAGTGTATTATTCTTAGTCTTAATTAAAAAAAACTAATAAATAGCTGTATCTTATTAAATCAGCTCAACCTTGAATCTGTTCATGAGTAAATCTTTACGGAGCCTGAAAACGTGAATGATTTTTGCAGAAACTTTTTAAACTATTTATTTATTGGAACACATCTGGGTTTTAATTGTATATATTCATGTGTGTATATATATATATATATATATTCATGGTGATTAATTTTGTTGAGTCAATAAAGCCTACTGTTGTACTTGGAGTGAGGTTTACAGCGTGTACTTTTTACTTTAACGTTAGTAAAGAATTTGAAGTACCGCAATAAGTAGAAGGTATAGTTACACGTGTTTCTTGATTTGACATGTTTATCTACACGACATCTAGTGGTCGCGTGTCGTCAAAGCAACTGAATTAGTTACCAAATAATTGTACCACTGTTAGCATGATCACGATCAACTTTCAATTTGTGACTAAAATGTTATGGTTTTCCAGAGTAAATGAACAAATCATACGCCGACTGAAGATGTCTCCATGTACTCTGGGGACTTTTTTCTGCTGTTTTACAGGCCAAACAATGAATTGTTTGATTTAGCAGATTAATTGATTATAATCAAAAGAATTGAAAGAAGTGCAGCCTTTGTTAGATTGTTATATTTACTCAGCGGCATTTTAATGTTGTAGTTAAGTTAAACAGAAAAGTTATCACACTAACACATCAAATGTAAAATTGCACACACAGTAGAATAACGTGTTTGAGATTATTGCAGTTTTTCTTTGCTGGCTCGTTATTACAGATTTATATTAAAGCAGAAACTTGCAGCTAATGGGCTTATTTTTCAGTATTGATTTACTGCTGAGTGAAAACAACATATGTAAGATGATCATATTAATAACTTCATAATCTGCCAAGTAACTTATACCTATAATTTTTATATTAAATGTAGTAGAATAAAAATAAATTTTTTACTCTGAAATGTTTTGAAGTGTTAGTGTAAGTTATAGTTGCATAGAAAGATTCAAGTATTTGTTCTGTGGTTAATAATAGTACTTGAGTAAAAGTACTTGGTTACTTACTGCCACTATCTTTACTCCTCTAGCAGTAACACTACAGAATGTAATGATGTACCATTAAAAGTGAGCAGGAGAAGAGAAATCTTGTAAGAGAGTCAGTCATTGTGATCTATTCAGTCTTTGCACTAATTGCTTTTTGAGTGGTTAACGTTTGTTCTGTCTGTCTGTCTTCTTCAGCCTAGACCGAGACGAGAACAGGTTCCCCGATGAGATCAGCTTCGCAGAGTGTCTTTGTCAAGGTTGTATCATCAAACACCATCAAGAAATGGTGTACAACTCTGTGCCTGTGTTTGCTGAGTTGATGGTCCTGAGGAAGTATCGATGCCCACATGACTCAAACCAATATGTGGTCAAAAAGGATTTTATCAAAGTCCCAGTGGCTTGCACTTGTGTCGTACCCAAATACGCTGAATGATTGAAACCCTATTCTAATCATACACTCGCATCAGTGCTGATTCATTCTGTTTTTCTGTCATGTAGGTTGAGTTTAAATGAATCTACTTCTGTTTGATCTGTTAGGTTCCTTTTACGGTTCTTTTATTTATTTATCACAGTAGTTTCCAAGTAGGAACTTCCACCAGATTAGAGCAGTTTTCTGGTGGTTTGAAGTACATGCCATAGAGATTCAAAATTCTGCCTGAACTTTAGAGTTTTGTTTCAGAACTAATAACCTCATTAGATACCTGTCTACACTGAAATGAAATTTAGCTAGACTAGCAGTATAGTTTGGGAATTGCAATGTTAGTCTGTCGGTTAGTTCATCAGTTTGGACCACCTAAAACAAAAAAGTCCTAAAACTTGATTAAGGGAACCCAGTTAAGTTAGTCATTTATTTAATGTGGAACATTGTCTATGTTTAAATATTTGTGTGTGGCAAAAGTATGTGGACTGATGCCTTCAGTAACTCACGTGACTTTCCTTTAGCAACACTAATGTTTCTTTCTTTTGTTCAGCTTCAGATCATGGATTTGATATTTTATCATTTGGATGTAGAAGTTGCTTGTACATCGATGATGGAGATAAATGTATGCCACCATCATGTTTCACAGATGGGATTAAGTTCTCATGGTGGATTTCAGTTTTTGGTCACTGACAAACATAAGAGTTCTCATTCAGGCAAAATCAAAAAGTAAAATTTTTACTTTGTCAGAAACATTGTTCCAATTGTTTTTGTAGATATTTACAAGGCAACCCAGGAATTTTGTCCTTTAACTTTTTTCTATAAATAAGACCTCCTAGACTCACACCTGATCATCAGCAGCTGACTTTAATTTCCTCTTCAAATGCACTGATAATGCTGGAGGTTCACATACGCAAATATGCCACACACAAATATGTGTGTAAGATTAGATCACTTTTCACAATAAATAAATGAGGAAGTGTATTTGTTTTGTCTCTGGTATCTAGTTTTAAGTCTATCATGATCATGTTTTAGGTCATATTTATGTAGGAGTATTTAAAAATTCTAAAGGGTTTACAAACTGCGGCAAACTTTTGCTCAGACCAGCTGTCAGACCACCAACTGTGATCCTCTGACTGTTTTAAAACTTTTTTTTAAGTTATTAAGTAGTGTACTGTGTCATGTTTAATATGTAGTAAGCTTCAGTACAACAAATGTAAGGATCTTTGCAGTATTTATTTTCAATATTTTCAAAATACAATAATTTTTATATTTTATTTATTTGGTTGTGTTTTTTACTGCGATCAAAAGTAAAATAGATCTGATCACTGTGAAGGTGCCAGTGAAGTAAGGCTATACTGTAAGACACCTCTACTTAAATCAATAGTTTAGATGTATTATTTTTATGTTTTGTACATTGTGGCATTTCATGACGTATTGTTGAAGCAATGTTTTATTTTATTTTTTGTGTTAACACCTAACCTTGAGCCATAAATTCATGAGACAATTAAATGTTGAATACTTGTGTGGGAGGGAGGTCTTCATCAGCATCTTGTTTTGTTGTGTGTGCTGCTTGCCTGATGCTGTCTGTCCATGTTTTTTTTTTTATTTGCAGCACACTTTTATTTACCAAAAAGTGATAGTTCCTTTAAGTCATTTGAGCTGTTATCCTTTGTATTTTAGGAGTATCTACTTATCTTTAGCCATAAAGTTTATTCTCTATTATATAAAAATGTAAGAAAAAATATAAGAAATGTTTGTTGTACCGCCTCTCGCCCGAAGACAGCTGGGATAGGCTCCAGCACCCCCCGCGACCCGAATTCGGATTAAGCGGTAGATAATGGATGGATGGATGGATGTTTGTTGTATGCACTCCAAATAGATATTTTCCTAATCGTTGATAAAAAAAATTTCATTTATTTCGCTTGCTGTCATATGACTTTCTCTTATGGATGGATTTTAACAGTCTTAATAATTGTACACATCCAAATACTGATGTTAATATTAAAAGTGTTTCCTTTTTGTATTCTTTATACCTGTTAAGATTTGTTACATGTGTTGTCTATACCTTAAAATAAGTAACACAAACATGGTATTAAATACAAAATCGGATTTTCTCAATGACTCGTGTGACAGACATTTATTACACACATGATTTACTTCACCAAATACCAAGCTCTTCATAAAGCAAGTTCTGTCCGATACTTCGGTGCAGTGTACAAAAAGTCTACACGATGTCTTTGAATACAGCTGGAAACAAAATGAAAAAGTAAAAAATAAAATAAAATAAAAAAGCACTCGGTGTGTAGCAACACACTTACATTTTTACACTGAGTCACGCTTCATCTGAATGTATTCAGCTGAAGTCACTGAGACCAAGAAAACCCACCAACATTAACATTTTTAATCATTCTCATTCATTTCATTAGTATAAAAATATTTCTTCATAAGAGAAATTGACAAAAATTCTATATTAATTACAACTATGTTAACGTGTTTAATAAATCACTGATGGTGTTGTACAGATGGTAAAGAGAGAGGTTAAAGTAAAGTGTTAAACTTTAATTTATGTAAATAAAATTTTCACTTCTTTTGTCTCAGCTTTTCTGAGAGAAAAAAAAAGTATTTCTAGTGCCTGCTTTAACAGTGTTATAAAGTGCTTTGTCTGCTGATATAAAATAGAGCACTTTAAGTGAAAAATACACAAAAATAAACGAGTAGCACGTCTCTGTAAATGGGATCCAACAGATTTTGTGACCTATAAATAATGTGCAGTGACACACAAACACACACACACAAACTACTTGATAGAGTGTCGTTTAGACACGTGCTATTTAGAACACTCACAGGACACTGTAAATCCTGACAAGTGATAAATAAAACACAAAGTGTCTTAGTGAGGTGTTGGTGCTGCCACAAGAGCTTCATTGCACATTTGCCCTTGGACTCCAATGGAGAAATGGCACAACATAAAATACATAAGGCACTCCCTCATTTGTTGATCGTTGGTCCAGCAAGTATTCAGCTGGTGAGACAGTTATGATCTGGTGATTGTGGATGCTATCCAGTGACCACTCATGCTCAATGAATGGGGGCATCGTCGTCCTGTTTTTCCTCAAAGGTTTTCCCTTTACTTTGTCATCCATCTATACCTCTTATATGTTTAGGTGCGGCTACTGAAAAAATGCTAAAACATCATGTAAGAAGGTTTAGTTTTCATTAGAGAAGTGGCTCAGTCCCAGTAGTGTAGTCCGGGGTATACGCAGGTATACGGCGTATACCCACTTCTTACTAGGTCATCACAGCGTATACCCACTTGTAAATACCCCTATTACGGGTATACGCTGCAGTGTAATACAGGGTATACGCGGTTATACGGCGCTTTTCAGTCCACAC
>JAUYWH010000055.1:0-14594 GCA_034779795.1 Ctenopoma multispine
GTCTGGACCTGTTTAAAGTTCGAATGACGTCTCTACGACAAAGTATGGCGATATACCATTAGGAAGAAGGAAGGAAATGTGTACGACCAACATTTAAAGACCTCTTGTGCGTATTCCAAACACACACGGTGCTGAATTGCTCTTAAAAACTATTGTCGATGCAAACATCTTCAAGAGGCAGTCCGCCATCTTCCGTGACTTTTGACCTGGCATGTTGCTGCTAGCTGTAGCGACGGTCCGCGGATTAAGTATCCAGGAAAACTAATCGATGTTAAAAGATCAGCCAATAGGCGCGCAGGTCCAACCCATTGGTACTGATTGACAGAATAACGCATTCTGCTGAAAAGTCGCATTATGAAATAAATAGGCCATCGGGAAAAAAAACGTTTTGAAATAAAAACTGCTGAAATTTAATAAAATGCATTTGTAATAATCTCTGTGATTGGGAAAAACAATGACGTTGAAATATTATTTCATAATAATAAGTACATTTATATAGCATAATGTAATACATTTCACAAAAATGTGCTGTTTTTCAAAATGTGTTCAATTATTTCACAATTTCACTCTAAAAATTTTATAACTGCATGTCATTTATTCATATAGTAATCTATCATTATGTCTTATTTATTTATTTAATTTTGAACACTTCGGGGGTTCCATAGTCCTCATGTGCTGCATCAGAGATGTCTGAATATTTAAATTTTTAAAGTGTGTGGGGGGCACCACACACTTTGAGAATCACTGCTTTAACAGAAGAAACTTCCAGCAGAAACAGGCTCAGGATGCACGGCCATTCGCCTCGATCGGTCGGTGTGAAAAGAGGAGAGAAAAAAAGAACAGAAGGCAACAACAAGGAACAGTTGACAAGGCACTTGGCAGGCTGGTAAGACTAGTAACTAGCTCAGAGTCTGATGACACCTGCAGAGAGATACAGAGAGAGAGAGAGAGAGAGAGAGAGAGAGGACAAAGTACAATTAGGGGAAAGAGAAATTTAAAGTTAAAAATATACAATGATGGCATAAGAGTGAGAGAGAGAAAGAGGAGAGGAAGTCAGTGTAATGTAGTAGGTCCCCCAGCAGACTAAATCTATAGCAGCATAACTAAGAGATGGCTCAGAGTCACCTGAACCAACTCTAACTATAACCTTTATTAAAAAGGAATGTTTTAAGCTTAGTCTTAAAAGTGATGAGAGATGTCAGCATGGCCACTTAAGACTTGGGTGTGGAGTATTTTGTTGGTTGGCATTTGAACAAGGTGGCTAACATAAGTCCGTCCGGCCGTCCACCCCGTTCCACTTTTCCGGTAAGGCGTTCTGTGTATCGTTGGTGGGACAGGTGGCCTGGCGCTAGAGGTTGGTAATTGCTGCCGAAATCTGAAGGATGATGTTAGTGAGGCAAAGTCCACTAGGTCGATTTCAGGCTCAGACATCCTGACTTCCTGTTTATATCCTGTCCTAACCAATCCTGGCCTCTTCGTCACTTGATCTGCTCACATGACAACAGTCGCCGTTAATCCTGCCTGTCTTCCAAGCTCTAAACATACGTGTTTAATTTGCTGTGAGTGGTTTGCAGTATTTAAAGTTCTCTTTCAAGCATTTGCTTGGTATCTCATTATGGGGTACGCCTCCCCCGTGTAGGCCTCAGAAGCTCCCATTCTATTACACCAGCTGTGACGTCTGTGTCCAGAGAAGGGGCCTCCTCTCCCTACATATAGGTTGGACACTGTGTCACCAATCCATTCTAAAAACTCTTCTAGCTTTCACCCAAAAGGCTCCAACTGCTATGATCAAATACCTTGGTGTTTAGCTTAACAGTCGGAGCTAACTGATGGAGCTAACAAATTGGTCGCTGGGCGCTATCATCAGCTTGGGCTTTCTCACCAGTCTCCTCACCATAGCGTTGGGAATTCAAAACTTCCATCCATCGATAATGCTGCATTCATCACCATGCAGTTAATTGATGAGTGGCTAGGCTGTCAACCAACAGCACACCAGCTGTTTTATACCCCTAGTAAGCTACTACACTAGCATAGGCTGTCGGAAGCTGACCTCCACTTGGAAGTGGGAAGAGTGGGGCAGCTGTTATGTCCAGCTCACCCCTAGACCAGGGGTATAACATGATATAGGGACTCGTTCAGTCTTTCTTGTTCATCTTGTCGTTTTAAGTGAGTTTTTTTGTCTCTGCTTGTCTCTTTGGCAGTTTTTTCTTTTGTGGTGGCGGCAAAATGGAGTTTAAATTGGAGGATTTTGCCACTAGTCCAACTAGGGTCAAATTAGACAGATATTACAAAGCAGATTTAGTTTTGAAAGGAAGTAAGTCAGACAAATACTTTTTTCCAGCACAATATCCTCAATAGAAAATATTGTGAAAGGTTTTATCTGCCAAGGTAAATCGAACAAAATGTGAAGCATTGTCTGTTTGAAGCTGGAGCAGGGCAATTTCCAGTCTCCTGGTGGGTCTGATTTGGAAGAGAAGAGGTTTTGAGTGTTCTGTATCTTGGTAATGCACGCTCTCCTCGGGACTAACTCTTAACCTAAATGATTTCACTGGTTCTGATCTGAGAAACACACATGCTGTGACCCTGCTAGACCTCATGTCAGTACGGATCTCTTAAGGGTCTTTAAAACGGTTTTTAACAAAAGTGCTGAAGAACGACTAATGCTACAGGATTACTGTAGGTGGAATGTAGAAACCAGATGAGTGGGATCCTTTTCCTGAACTTGGTTTTAATACAGTTTTTAGAGATTCTAACACTTTGTTGACCTGTATACCAAAACAGGGAAAACTAAAAATATGAATAAGGTACAACTAAAAAAAGAATGGACACTTTATGGAGTACAAAATTGGCTTTTAATGAAAAATTGCAACCAGGTTGGTTTGTCCTCTAAAACCCCCCCCCCCCCCCCCAACAAAAGAACTGATTACTTTGTGAAGTGATTTTCAAGAATATTCAAGGATTAATAAAGAATAAACAAGGAAACATTGCAGTCAAACTGTTCACTGGAAAGATTAATCCAGCACAAGTGTACACCAAACTAAAATAGAGACTAGTTTCTACTATTCCATGTGGTTCAATAGTTTGTTTCAGTTATTAATTGTTGTTTTTGAAGGGTTCGTGGAACATGATTTTTTTTATTGTTGGTGCAGAACAAATGCTACAAAGTGGTGACTGCTTCTTCTCATTGGGGCAGGCCAAACTTGCCATTTACAAAAGCAGAAAGGAGGAGGGTCAAGAGGTCACCTCTGTGCCCCTGGCTGTGGTCAGGAACAAAGTAAGTGTGTGTTTTAAACTTTGAAAAAAGGTTCTATGGGGATATAATTGGTTCTGTAATAGAGGATAAGCTTTTCTTTAGTACTTTTTTAGTATTTTAGTACTTTTTAATTTTTTTTCTCTTTTTTTGTACTGTGTATTTTACAAATTTTTGTGTGCACATATGCATGTGTGTATTGTATTGTGAATTTATAATGTCTTGGTGTCTGTATTGATAAAATAAAAGTGGATAATATGGGGTGATTTTAACTAACAAAGTGAGAGACATGTGTGTATGGGTAAGTGGTGAAGATTGGGTGGGGGCTGCAATATCTAATAGAAAAGAGAAAGAGGCTGGAAGTGAGATGCTGCCAGTCTGCACGTAGGCCATTACAGAGGGGGAGGAGGGACATGGAGGAGTGGTATGAGGAGTGAGTGGGAGTGGGGTACCAGCCTGAGCTCCGGTTGGCAGAAATCTGATGGGGTGAATTTTCATGTTGCTTGCTGGCATGCAGTGATCTGAGTGGATCACATCACAGGACGGGCATAAAAGCTAATTGTGGTCTAAGTGTATTTTTTATTATAGTCGATATAGTGTGATACAGTCCTGTGAAGCCTACATAGCTCCATTTAATGCTCTGTAGTGCTGCTGTTATCTTCAGACAAAGGCTTTTCTGGGTATTTTTTTTTTACAGTCAGATTTTACATTTAGAAGTAGTTTTGACCCAAATCGTTGCAGCTACCATGACATCCAAACCAACGTGCTCACATTGTTCCCTGCTACTCCCATTGATTTGTCAACCCCCACCCATTCTGGGCTGTGCTTCTGTTTGTGGTTTGGGTGTTGGAATGTATGCTTTGTCAAAGTAAAGACAGACTTCAAGCTTTTCATGATGGTAAAAGGTTTGAAATAGTTTGAAAATTAGTTTCACTACAATTAAAATCCTTTTAATCTTAACAGTTTACAAGTATAATGTATTATATCATCTTCCAACTGCCTTAGCAGAGACCATGCAAGCAGAGCATAAATACCACAATGTCAAATCATCCAATAGATGCAAACACAAATGTTAAACATAACATTTATGATTGTATTACTCTGTATATGTTGCATGTGCATTGAGTTAATAAGCAATAACACTGTTGATTGTTGTTCTTTGTGACCTTAACCATGTTTTAATTATGTTTTCTCTGTGCTTAGCCCCGATGTCATTTTATAGCCGAACAATAGCAGCCATGAAATTTTTTTTATTTTTGCTTTGGTGCTATTCAAAATAACTGAAGATCTAATAAGGCAGTGGGCAAACTATACTGAACAGTTGCATGACAAATGAGTAGTAGCTAACCATTTCGGAGCAATAAGAAATAATCATTTACTTTAAAGTTTGAACATTTGTGAGTAGGCTAAATCATCTACATGTGAACATGCTTTGTGTGACTATTTACTTGATGCTCAGACATACAGTGCACAAAAGTTAAAGTATTAAAGTAAGCAAAAAAAAGTTTGCTTGGTTTCTTCCTCTCTACTGTCGCCTCTGGGATTAATAAAGTTTTTTTAATCTTGAATCTCAAGTGGGACTGTTGCATTTTCTACATTGTATATATTTATATAATGTGTAAGGTCTTAAACCTTACACTGTAAAGTGCCATGAGATGACTTATGTTGTGAACTGGCGCTCTATAAATAAAGTTGAATTGAATTGGTACCTTCATTGTTTAATTTATTCTGCACTGCATTCCTCCTTTGTACAAGGCCATAACAAATAATCAAACAACCAGAAGAGATATATAGTGAAAAGTAAGTGCTAAGTGATTTCAAAGACTACTTGCTTTTATCATTGACAATTATTCCTCTGATCTGGATTTTGCTTTACTTGCATAGTCAGCTGCTGAACAAGGGCTCATGCACCTGATATTGACAGGTGGGATTTCTGTGAGAGTTTTCTGACAATAGTCCATATTTCCAGTCAAGAGTTCAACAAGTTTGATAAGATATAATATTAATAGTATATTGACAAAAACAATGTCCACAGTTGACAATGGAGTACAGCTTGTGACACATTTCCTGAAAAAGAGCACAGATCAGATTCTTACTGGTAACACTGATGAAATACAGAGCACTGCTGAAATACAGAGCAGATGAACACTTGAACAGAGAGGTGAGAACCATGTTGCCACCAGCAGAACACCTTCTGAGAAACAGAGACAATTATCAAAACTTAACTTGAAGTTAAAGCATTAGCACTATTAGTTATAAGTCTTACATAATATCTTAAAATTCTTCTGTGTTTAGGCAAGCATTCTAAAGAGGGGGCAAGAACTTGGTGGGAGTATAAAGCTGTTTATGCCTGAGTGATGTAATAAAGGTGTGCTGCAAAGACTTATGGTGTCCAATGTCAGTGTTTTCCCTTGGAAAAACTTATTTAGTCCATAGGAGATGCCAGAGGGGTTGATTTTATAGACAAAACTGTCTTTGTGCCATAGACTAATTTCATATTTTTGTAAATCACTACACTTCACAAATAAATATCACTTTAGAATATAAGTCTAACCAGGTTCATCTGCAAATTTTTTTTTGATGATTTCAGATCATTTTGGAAAATTGACTTTAACCAGTAAGGCATTTGTAAACACTGTATATCACCCTTGCAAGGTACTTGCTTAAAAGTCAACTAAAGTGGTTAAGGGTGCAATTCTACTCAATACATTACCTCATATGTGGTGTTACAATGACATCTACTGGTAAAATCGAAGAACTTGTGTATGAAGTGAAATGGCTGTATCTATCCATCTATCACCCTAAACCAGGCCTATTAAAGAATAGGCCCAGGGACAACCTTCGATTTGCCCAGCCCGTGGTCCTACCAGAAATGCAAAAAATTGAGAAAACTCGATTTCCAGAAATTTACATAGAAAATCACAAATTCCTACAGTAGCATTGACAGTGAATGCAGCACTCTCTTAGCAACAGCACAGGCAGCGTGTTGTTTGTGTACCGGGCAGTGGTGTTAGGACAGTGCTGAACACATCTTTAACATCTCACGAGTGTAAAATAGAGGATGAAAACCATCAGTGTAACCTGGACTGACAAATGTTTCTTTATTTTACTTCTGTGTTTCTTTACTTTGCTGTGAGTGTGTTGCGGTATTAAAGATTGTAATGAGCAGAGGCACCAAAACGTAAGAGTTTCTACACAGACATTAAAGTAACAAAGTAACAATTTTAGTACTGATTATGTTCAGATCAACTTGTGTTTGTTTGCAAACCAGTCTCCTAAAAATTACGTTTGTATACATAGGGCCAGCCCAAGCCTCCATGAGGCCCTAAGCAAAATTAGAATTTTGGGGCCCTCTATAACTGTCAATAATACTGATTAATGATCATTCACATACCTACTATACACTTATTTCAGCAGTATATACACCATGCAGTACATAAAACATCACAGTTGCAGCAGTGTTGTTTACATGTTTTTACCCATCTATGGTTTTTAATCTGATATGGTAAGGTATACAGCTACAAGTGTTTCCTAAGGTTGATATCCACATAATATTCATAATAAGTGATATATTACTAACTTGGATACTGAATGTCAGTAAAATAAATCAACATAAAATGCATTTATTGTACACACGTCAACTGCTTTATTGTTTTTGGTTTTAAATAAACTGCAACAGCAGTGAACTACAATAAAACCACTTAAATAACTTTAATAAACAACCTCATTAATATGTTCTCTATGTGAAAATAAATGAAAATCTACTATTAGAATTATTAGAATTAGCACGTATAGCGAGCGCTGAAACAGTTTTGCCATTTTTTCAGTCAAATTATGTAATGGCTGTTTAAACTGCTGTAGGTAGAAGTCGGGCATTAGGACCCAGGGGAAGCTACATATCACTGCTTGTTAGCGAGTAGCAACGTTTCTCCACGGTTAAACATAAAGAAGAGGAGAAAATCGCATCATACTCTGATACTGTACGTTGGTGTCAATAACTGTTCTTTGCTTAACTTTACTTTACTAAAAAAACAGCCCTGACATCTTGGCACAAACCAGCATTAAATAAAGCGCACACACCATAAATATATCCAAAATTAGCTGGTGGATTTGCTATCGGACACTGGCAGACAGACACAAACTCACCAGCTGCACACCGATACAGAGAGATGGACGACAATTGTCCTTTTCATTTGTTCACTTCCGTGAGGCTTAGATTTGGTTGCAGTGACATTTAAAATGATAATTATAACAATGAAATTAAAAATTATAGTTACAAAACAGTTACAGTTATAAAACAGTGCATAGATGTATGTACAGTACCAATAAAACATTTGGACACATAGAAATAAATATGTTTGTGAAAGAAAAGCAGATTTCATAACATCAAGTAATCTGAATAAATGTGTAGACATTGTTCATATTGTAAAGGACTATTGTAGCTGAAAACACAGCTATAAACACAGAGTCCTAAATTCTACAAACATCTGTACTAGCATGTTATGTTTGCTAATGCAAATGTATTAATTTAAAAGGATTACTGATCATTAGAAAACCATGTGCAATGACGGTGACACAACTGAAGACATGTATCTTTTAATGAAAAACATGGCGTGCGTTCAAACTTTTGACTGGTAGACAGTGGCGGTTCTACACTGAATTGCTCCCCGGGCGAGACTTTGTTTGAATGGTATAACAGTGCTGGTATTTGATGGATTCTGTTGGTGGGTGGGATGGTAAATCCTATTGGAAAAGTGTCCAAAACACACTACAATAAGGAATTTTGTAATAGTTTCACTGGAAAAAGTTAATGGTTCATAATGCTATTTAATAGAAATTAGAATTTCTGTGATGGTTTGTATATTAGGATTTTATTGTGTTTTTTTTTAGCAAGGTAAGCATAGCAAGCATTATCAGCAAGAAGGCTACAAAACTAATAGTTAACGTTATACCACTAATTAACATAATGACATGAATACCTTAATCATACAGAGAGAACATTGTTGCATACGTTTATGTTTTACCCGTTTCTCATCATCTTCTTTTCTTTTTTTCCTAAATTGGGCACCTGACAGCTTTGGCCTTTTTCTCTCCATCGCTGTCTTTACTTTGCAATCGACAATCAACAGATTTCCCATCCCCCAATGCTGTCACTCACGACCAGAATTCAAGACTAAACCAATTCACCTCCACATCATAATCGGTTTTTATTACCTATTTTCATTAGCAATTTCACACAAATAAATAAATAAAATAGTGCAACTTATTGGTCTGTGTTTATAATGTTTTTTTCTCTTTTTTTTTTCAAAGTAATATTTTGAATGACATGTGCGTTATTTGTAATAAAGTCAGGTGTCACTGACATAGTTTAGCCCACCTCCTTGTCTGCTTTATTTGGGAGAGGTGAACTGTACCACCCCACCATCCCCTCCCCTCATCCCCTCTCCTCTTCTCTCCTCTCCGCTTGCTCAGCTTCTGTGCGGCTCCTTCAGCAGCAGAGGTGGCATAGGTATAATAGACGATAGAAAACCGCTTAGCTGCACAGATGAATTTTTTTCCCTCCAAGTTCGTGTGCCGCCCCCCACGTGTCATGAAAAAATGCCGCTCCGAGCGGCTGCCCCCTTCGCCCATGCCTAAAACCGCCATTGCTGGAAGAGTATGTTAATATATGTATGTTAATGTAAAAAATGTCTGAGGACATGCCTGACATGCCTATTCATGTAACCAGCTCTGGTCCTCGTTAAAAAAGTTTGGACACTCCTGCCTTAAGTGAAAGAAAAGATGATGTTGGTTTTTGTTGTTGGTATTTTAACAGTAATTTAGACAAGTGACAAGCACTTAGGCAACAGTGGAGAGCAAAAACATCTTTAACGGAAGAAACCCCCAGGAGAACCAGGCTCAGGATGGGCGGCCATCTGCCTTGACCGGTTCGGGTGAGATGACAGAGGAGAGAGAAAAGAACAGCGGGCAACAGAGATAAACATAACAAAAACAAGAAGGCACTAGGACGAGGCACTAGGCTGGCAGGCCGGCTGGACCAGCTACCACAGCTCCAAGGTCGAGGATACCTACAAAAAAGAGAGAGAGAGGGCGAAGCACAACTAGGGGAGAAAGAAGAAACAAAGTTAATAACATGGGAACAAGGGAGGGGTCAACAACCTAGACAAGGTCGTCGCCCCCTACAGCTGCAGAAGGATGGCTGTGCTCTGGCCCTTGACGAATTACCTACTTCACAAACCATGGACATGTTCAGGAACACGCATCTCACATGTAGAAACTTTAAGCTCAACTGTATCCTTCACCTGCACTAACAAATCAGCTTATCCACTTGTCAAGATGAGAGAGAGGTCCTGGGTAGGTATCTAATGAAACAATAATTAAATGTTAAATGTGATATTAGAGAGCAAAGGATTTAAATAATTTGTGAATTGTGACTTTGTTTTCACTGTAAATCCCAGATTTAAATTAAAGATGTCTTCAGTTCACATCTAGTTGTCTGCACTTAACCCTGACAAGGAGTCTTTACCACCCTCTTCTTGATTATGCATCAAATGTATGCAGAATGGCCTCTTTCACAAGTCATGAACATGTTCAGGAACATGCCTCTTACGTGTAAACAGTCTCAGCCCATCTGTATCCTTTACTTGCACCAGCAACTCAACTCATACATTACTCAAAATGTGAGCGAGGTACTGGATATTGATCTAATTGAACAATCATTGAATGTTAAATGTAATTTCAGTGAACAAAATATTGAAACAATTTGTGACTTTTGACAAGAAGTAGCCTTGTTCTTCATTATCTCACTGTAACTCCATCCATCCATCCATTATCTACCGCTTAATCCGAATTCGGGTCGCGGGGGGTGCTGGAGCCTATCCCTGTCCCAGCCTATCCCAGCTGTCTTCGGGCGAGAGGCGGGGTACAGCCCGGACAGATCGCCAGTCCATCGCAGGGCCTCACTGTAACTCCCAGATATTAATTAAAAATGTCTTCAATTCTCATCTAGTTTCCTGAAATTTAGCAAGACAATGCATATTCACCAACTCACGTCCTCATTCCACATCAAATGTCGCAGAATTACCTCTTTCACAAGTCATAGATAAGGTCAGAAACACACTTCTCATGTGTAGAAGGTCTCAGGTCATCTGTATCCTTCACCTGCACCAATGACTCAACCCATACACTTCTCAAGATGTGCGAGAGGTACTGGATATGTAATTAATGAAAATGCAAACTCCTCAAGATGGGTGGTGACCATGGTGGCCATTTTGAAGTCGGCCAAATGGCCACCATGGTCACCACCCATCTTGAGGAGTTTGCCCCCTCACATATATGACTGTGACTGAGAATCTTCACAGACATACCCCCTCACATATACTAATGTGCCACAAACAGGACTTTAAGATCACCAACCATTCCCATTTTATTAAGGTGTATCCATATAAATGGCCCATCCTGTATAATGGAACAGGCTCACTGATGTTTATTAATGATGTGACTACAGATAGAAGTTGCAATATTAATTCTGAGGTGTACAGGACTATATTCTCTGCTCACATTCAGTCAGGGCCGAAACACCCCCGAGTGTGTGGGGGGCCTATAGAAGATTATTTTGGGGTCCCCTGTTTTGAATCAATACAACAAATTTAAACCCTTCAATCTTCTGTTGCAAAACTGAAATAAAAAACAACAGCAAAGAAAAAATCAAGTTGAAGCAGGCAATAAAAAAAATCCTTCTTCTATGATCATACAGGTGTAGAAACTTACAAACTTTAGAATGGCACCTGTAAATCAAAGATTTTTAAGATATCAGGATACCAAAAATCATGAGATTCGAATCGGATCCACTGTTTCTACTTTTTAACTCAAGACTGCCAATCTGGAGAAGAACTGTATCTATATCCTTGGATATTTCAAAAAGGTTCGTCAATGAGCACCTGGGAAAAGCATTAGTTATACATCACGACCTTGGTGACAAGATTGACATAAAGCTTAAGCTAAATAAAGGCTCTGAGTGACTCCGACGCAATATACATTTTTTTTACAAACTAAAACTTCAGAATTGAACAAATTGTGAAGTGAGCAAGATACTTTTTCACTACAATTGGTGTCGCTGAAAGAGCCAAACAAGCAGCAGTCCGCTGACTTAATCTGGACCTGATTGGCGGAAAAAGCAAGGCTGGAAACTAATGTCTCAGATTTCCTTAAGAACTGGTTGAAGGACCTGTCCACTGGAAGCTTGGCCATTCACAGCCAAAATTTCCTCTGTGTCCTGAGTCTGCTCCACTAACATTTTCAAATGTTTGTTGCTTACCCATCCTCATGGTCAATCACAGTAGTGGGGAAAAAGTCATATTCAAAATTGCCTTAGCCTCAAAGGTATGATCAGAAATTGGCCTAAGTCATTTATTGTCATTCTATGACTGACAATATTATTTGTATGTCAATAGTCATCTATTGTCGTAACCTTTTTGTGTTAAATGATAAATAAATTGCATATGCTCTATATTTTATTCAGATTTTATGACTTAGGCCATTATTTTAAGAGGGTGATGATTGTGGATTAACTTTCGGTCACTATATAAGGCGTTTTTAGCTCCACCTTCACCAACTTCTGTTTCTGTTCCACAGTCTGTAGGCAACATCACCTTTTTACCGTAATTTTTACTTTTAATAATTTATTGAAGAAATCCGGACTAAACTTTTAAATTTATGTTTTCACCAGCATCAAATTCTACATTATTAAAATACACTTTTCTCTCAGTGGAGTACTTTAAGTAAGATTTTGTGCATGTACTTCAGTACTTTTACTTGTAGTGGAATATTTGTCTAGGAAAATACTTGACCTTTTTACTTGAGCATTGAGTTTGTGTACTTTATACACCTGTGTTATCATCAAATTAAATATTGAAACAATTTGTGAATTGAACTATGTAGAAAATCCAACAGTCCCACTTGAGCAAGCACTAGGCGACAGTGGAGAGGAAAAACTCCCTTTAACGGAATAAACCTCCAGCAGAACCAGGCTCATAGTGGGCGGCCATCTGCCTCAACCAGTTGGGGTGAGTGGAAAGAAGAGAGAGAAAAGAACAGCAGGCAACAGAGATCATTGCATTGTTCTGCATTGTCTAACTGTAAATACCATATTTAAATTAAAGATGTCTTCAATTCTCATCTAGTCGACTGCACTTAACCATGACAAAGTTTTTACCACCCACTTCCTGATTATGCATTAAATATCTACATTTACCTACTTCACAAGTCCTAGACATGTTCAAGAATATGCCTCTGACGTGCAGAAGATCTCAGCTTGTCTGTATCCTTCACCTGCACCAGTGAATCATCTCACACACGTCTCATGATGTGAGAGAGGTAATAGATATGTATTTAATGAAATAATTATTGAATGTTAAATGTGAAATCAGTGAACAAAATATTGAAACAGTTTGTGAATTGTGACAAGACGTAGATGTCTAATATTCTTCTGGAGATTCCAGATCTTCATCCTCACAATTAGTCTTCACTAGCCACTTCCTCATTGTAGCTACACCGGTTCAAAGGAATGGCCACGCATCATACAGATGTCTTTTCAGTTTTTATTCACCCGTCTCTCTTTGTTTTGTCGACAGACACCGTGAAAACTATGACAAATAAAGAACATACAATCATTACATTAAGGACAAAACAACTCTTCATAAATAAAGAAAATAAAGTACAATTACCATGTGTGCCTCTTGAACCATGTGTAAAATGTCATTAATTTGGTCTGTGCATCTCTTCTCTGCAGTCACATTGACTCTGACCTTACTAACCCATAATGCCACAGTGACCCTTACTCAACCTTTGTCAGGTGACAACTCTCCAAAATAAAAGCTCAAGAAAACGCAATACTTTCCAAAACAATAAATCTAAGCTAATATACTGAACACAATTTACATTTTTATGAACGTGTCTTTTAAGACGGTTACACTCATTATGCATTAAATATCTGCAGATTTATCTACTTCACAAGTCATTTGTATCTTCCGAAAAACGTCATTGACATGTAGAGGAACTCAGCTCATCTGTATTCTCGTCTTGCACCAGCCACTTCCTGATTATGCATCATATAGATAATAGAGTGTTTCCTTATAACATTGTTTATCGAGACATGTATAAAGTGAAAAGACTTGGTCCAAAGACAGATCCCTTTGGGACTCTATAATTAACATTTGTGTGGAAGAAAGACTCATTATTAACATGAACAAATTGGGATCTATGTGACAGATATAAAATTAAGGATATATTTATCTTATCTAATTAAGAAGAGCTGATCAAAGGTAAAACATCTTTGAGCGGTCTAGTCGCAATGGCGTCTTAAGGACATGTAGGTGGTTTAGTTGAATGTATTATTGAGAATTCGTCTGCCCAGGAATTCTCCTAAACTTTTTCCGATTGTCTACGTAGCCCACGTTGTTTTCGGGTCACCATCTGGACAGCCAGCAATTAAACAATGACATGTGGCTGAAAACGTCATCACTGATAAGATTAGGAAATCATCATCTCACATCTATTTAGCATAGTTAAAACAGGTGTAACATTAAT
This sequence comes from Ctenopoma multispine, assembly GCA_034779795.1. Lineage (NCBI taxonomy): Eukaryota > Metazoa > Chordata > Actinopteri > Anabantiformes > Anabantidae > Ctenopoma > Ctenopoma multispine. Next base: position 13,838 of record JAUYWH010000055.1, read on the forward strand.
TTTAGTGACCTCACACTGGCGTACTAAGGTGTCATTACCTCATATGGGAATTATGATCTCAGTATACGTTTACGTGTATCCTTAGACAGGAGTTTTAAAGAGGATTCAATGTGGCCCGCTCTGTCCCTGGGAATACACTTAACTATGGTCGAGGGAAAATCAAGCATCACGAAACCTCACAAACACGTTTCATCAGTCTGCTGTTACAAAAACAATGAAGCTGTCTAGATTGAATTTCTATGTGTATCTTGCGGAGAAGAGGATTTAGATGGGAAACTGTGTTTTCTTCACTTCCATTGCTCCGTCTTCCAGTTCTGCATCTAACATTGAAAGTGCACTACCAGGCTGTAATACGCTGTTCTTGAGAGTTTCAAACCGATCTGAACGCTGTCCAGCACTCTGTTGTTGCAAAAACACGGAGGCTTTCCAGGTTGATAATCGGTGTCTAACTTGCTTATTGAGACGAATTAAGATGGGAAACAGTGTTATTTTCACGTCTAAGAAAAGAGAAGTATTTAGATGGGAAAAAGTGTTGTCATTACGTCCTTTGCCTCGTGTTGCAGTGCTACATCTAGCATGGAATGTGCACTATCAGGCTGAAATACGCTGTTTTTGAGAGTTTCAGGCCGTTCTGGGCGCTGTCCAGCCATCTGCTGTTAAAACCACACAGAGGCTGTCCTGGATGAATTTCGGTGTCTAACTAGCAGAAAACAGAAGGATTTAGATGGGAAACAGTGTAATCTTCACTTCCTTTGCC
>JAUYWH010000056.1:0-14577 GCA_034779795.1 Ctenopoma multispine
ACACTGTAAAGTGCCCTGAGATGACCTATGTTGTGAATTGGCGCTATATAAATAAAGTTGAATTGAATTGAATTGAAAACAGCATGTTTCACTGCAAAATCTGTAATACCTAAATAACCAATCCAGATGCATCCAGCATCATAAACAGAATATGCACTTAATAACAAATAATGTCAACATATCAACCAATCTTAGTAGTCAGCTTTCTCCTACTTAACCACCATAAACAATGACAAATGGGGTAAACTAGAACATGTATAACAGCAAACATAGCTTCACATCTAAACACGTTAGAGCAAACAATACTCAACAATCCTGGCACATACATACATATTGCGACAAAAGGCAATTGAAGATGACTCACAGAACATCAGAAATGCACACCAACATCTGGGATCTTTCGTTAATGCAATGTCTTACTCCTGTTTTGTCTGATCCCTCCCCCCCAATGGAGGTGGAGTTATGACCTGCCTACCAATGGTAATTTCGTAATATGAAATTCAGGAATTTAATACATAACTGAACAAACTACTATAAACAAATATTACAATATAACAAATATTATCAGACTTATATCCATTACTTTTTTGTCCATTGTTGTACGCCTCTTCACTGAAAAGCCTTTCCAACACCTAATTTTAGCAATATTCCTAAGGTGGAAGAAGGACGTTGTAAACTTCTACATTCATGTTATTGCCAGCATCAAATTCTTTATATTGTTTTTCTTAGTAGAGTAGTTTTACTTTTGTACTTTAAGTAAGATTTTATGCATTTACTTTTACTTGAGTAGAAAAATTAAAGGGGACTTCCATGTGTAGTGGAGTGTTTTTCTATGCAAATACTGAACACAACTTATATGCTAGAGAGCCATCATTACTGACTGTGGGCTGTTTTGCGCAGATAACACCCTGTTGTTTTGTTATATGTCACATAATTTCACAAACTTTACAGACTGAATGACATTGAAGAGAGGGGAAAGGTGAGACACACACACACACACACACACACACACACAGAGCATCTTTTGCAACCCATGTGATACATCAGAGGACTCCATTAAACAGGAGTGCAGCCTCCTCTTTACTCCGTAAGATAACCTGTTCATTCTTCTGCACATGCCCTTCAGTCAAGTACAGATTATCAGCCTGCTCTGCAAAACCTGCCAACAGTTCATTTACTTCAGATCCATTTCACTACAGACAGTGATGAAGGTCACTGGGATTAATTAGATGCTGTATTATATTCCGTCACAACACAAAATCTGTGAGCATGCAAAGAAACTGCATAAAAAACTCAGTCCTTCAATTTTGCAGAAAGCTTATATATTATTTGCTACTTTAATAACACATCTATGAACTGGCATTGTCAAATGGTTGTTAATTGATGACCTCCCTTTGCACTGGCCTATACCATACAGGAGAACAGCAAGGAGCATAATGCTCCAGTGACTAAGTGAAAAAACAAAGTGGCTAGAGAAGTAAAAGCTGATACTCATCACACACACACACACACACACACACACACACCTGCAGCTCTCTTTAGTATTATTACCTTTTCAACAGTTATACTTCAGAGAACCAGTGACTGAAACTAATATAAAAGGCTCATGCAGCTGAGATTAAAAGAAACTCTGCTCCCTCTAGATAATACAGAAGCTCATATCTCATATTACCTTCATGAAAAAACCAAAGACAACTAAATGACCCAAAAGGAAATAAAAGGTTATGGTCTTTTATGAGGCTGGCAGGTAAGATTAGACTCTAACTTAGATGATTTATTCTGATAGTGTCTACTAGAAGCAAGCAAAAGATAGAATTGAAAGTACAGCATGCATGTGTAGCCACGTTTTTTGTAAGATTAATTAGTGGTGTGTGTACAATGTAGTAGACATCGTTCCTGCTGCAGCATGATGTCTAAGTAGCTAAGAAGCTTATACATTGTCCAAGCAGCTGTGAATGACATTTAGAGTAACCTCACCAGTAAAACTGCATCACATTAAGGGTTGTATTTTGATGTCCTTTAAAAGTAAATACAATAATATGTGACAAATCAGATATCTACTGTAATTCTGGGGATATCTGCAGACTGTCTCTGTCTTCTCCCTCCCATAGTTCTGCTTCTTCCGCTTTGTTCCTCTCTGTACATTTCTGCAGGTATTCCTGGCTTCAGAGCTGTATGATATGTATGATATCCAGTGTGCAGCTAGTAGACCTATCAACCTGCCCAGTGTTTTGTCTGCTGCTGCTTCTTGTTGTTTTTGATTTGCCTGTTGTTCTTTTCTCTGCTATTTCCACTCACCCCTTTGGTTCTGCTGGAGGTTTCTTCTATTAAAGGACTTTTTTCCTCTCCACTTTTGCCTAGTGCTGCTCAAGTGGGACTGTTGGGTTTTCCACATTATTCCGTATATACGTATATTCTGTAAGATCTTAAACCTTACAATGTAAAATGCCTTGAGGTTAATCAGAATCAGAAATACTAATACTAATACTATTAGTATAATACTAATTCCTGAGGAAATTATGAGGTCTCAGTTGAACTGTGACAGTAAGAAAGTTAACTGAAGAAGCAATACCAAATTACACTATTTCTGTATTTTATTATACATATACCGCATTTTATTATACAATTGTAATATAGACAATAATACCATATTGTGTTATAATATGAGATAAGTTACAGCAGGCTGTATATGTAATCAGCCATTGCAGTGTGAAATGATTGTCTTTTCAGATGGAGGAGTTGTACAGCGAGATGACCATAGGGAGGAAAGATTTCCTGTGTTGTTCAGTAAGGCGTTTCGGTGTTCTCAGTGTCTCACTGAACATGAGTGGGTGGAAAGTATTGTCCAGTAATGTTCTCATTTTGGACAACATTCGCCTCTCTGACACCAGCTTCAGAGATATACAGATATACATACCCCACACATTACTTGCTTTGCAAATCAGTTTATTGAGTCCCATTCACACATACACACACACACATACACACACAAAAAAACTTAATCTAGTGTTAAACAATGCCTTAGCATGTTTTCCTTCTTGACAAGTTGTATCTTATCAGGGCTCTTAGTTTGAAGTAACTCACAGTTTACAGAACCCGAATTGTAATTGCTTGTGTCTCTTTTTAGGTCGCTTTGGATAAAAGCGTCTGCCAAATGAACTAAAGTAAAGTAAAGGTAAAGAGTCTGTTGTCATCCACAACCTCCAGCCTGCTGCCCCAGCATGCAACGGCATAGAGGATGGCACTGGCCACAACTGACTCATAAAAATCCTGATCATTGTTCTACAGATGTTGAATGACCCTCAGATAAGTAGAAGCCTCAAGAAGTAGAGATTACCCTGGCCCTTCCTGTACAAAGTATTTATGTTTTAAATCCAGTCCAGTTTATTGTCAATTAGGGATGTCTGATAATATTGGCCGATATTGGCATTAAAGTGTAATATCGGAAAATATCGGTATCGGTTTTTACTCTTGTGCTGTTTTGACTATGTGAAGCTATCAATAAAATATTCATTAGATGGCCAGCGAACAAAATAAAAGAGGTCTCCACACAAGGATTGCTTTTCTGGATTTTACTGAAGATCTTTTTTTTTGTAACTGAAATATACAGAGAAGGGTAAATAAATTATTAGCTAATACACACGTCTTAATGCCACACTTAATGATTAGCCTAGCTCAGGGGTCGGCAACCTTCAGCATTAAAAGAGCCATTTGGGTCTTTTTCCATCCATAAAAAACGCTCCATATAAAGTTTCATGACACTAACAGGATGTTGTAGACAAAAATACATTGTCTGTAAACAAATGATTCATATGTTAAGTATCAACATATTTGCAACTTTACACTGACTGTGAAGATATGATTATTATGTACTCTGGTTGCAAATACAGTCCGTAAGAAAACTTATTTTTGAATGCAGTTTTATTGTATATGAACGTAATTTTTAGGAGACTGATGACAACAGAGTCCACATATTTGCATCATAGCGCTATTTGCTCCTCTCACATCAACGTGAGAGGAGCAGACATGCTGAGCAGACACATGCTAACTGTAGTGAATGATGGCACAGAGAAAGAGGATCATCTACCATATTTTAGTGTTAGACGGGGACTCAGGTCTCCCGCATCTCCGTCATGAACGGTAAACAGCATCGCTTCACATTAATAATAGTAGCGCGTCATTCATTCACAAAACTCTGTGGAAGTACAACATGACAATATGTCCTGATTAAAAACGTGATCAGGATTACGGTTTAGTTGTATGCAAACTTAATAATTAGGAGACAGGGTTGGAAAAATGAACAAGAGAACAGCAGCTTAAAAAATAAGCGGAGAGAGGAGGAGGGAAGAAACCCGTTTTAGAGACAGACAACCACTGCTGGAAAATGCACCCTGTCCTATCTCCCACTAGGAAGGTGTCACATCCATGAAACTCACACCACCAACCAGCATCAGTCCTACAACTTCACTGTCAATTATTCAATTCTGGGACGAACAGAAACTGTATTTTAGGGGGGGACATTTTCTGGCATTCTGTCAATAAATGCACTCCCTCAAAATGAAGCAATGAACCAGTATCAATTCACTTCAATTGTATCGAGTATTGGTTCATTCATTCAAAGATTTGTTTCAGTGACGTCTAGTGGTGAAATTAAAACATTTATATCATCTTCAGTTCCACAGCAGTTGCCCTCATCAGATAACTGAGACAATAAGTATTTCTAATATTCAGTTGTTTATGTGAATGCATGTAGTGTAGTAGTTGGACTGTAGGGAGAAGGTGTGCTTGTGGAAACATAATGAGCTGGGATGGTACGGTGTGCTTGTGTAACTGAGTAGGGTGTGATTATGAACATGGTATGGGGATTCAGAGATTTTTTATTAAGAAACAATATTTTTTCCACTGTTTTTGGACTCAGTCGATTTCTTTTCCTGCTGACAACTTCTCCAGCTTTGGAAAACACACGTTCACAAGGAACTGACGATGCTGGTGTGCACAGGTATTGCTTTGCGAGTGAAAATAAATGTGGGTAAACATGTCTGTGCTCGTTCCAGTACATTAAGGGATCTGCGCATCTTTCCAAGTGGCATCTGCAGTGGAATTTCTGTTGGTCCTTGCCATAGTAGCTTGTTCATCCAGAGTTTTCCAAAGGTTATAAGCTGAATGAGAGAGAAACAGGATAGTAATGACCGCTGTAAGGTTTCAATATGTATACTGTCATTACTAATTAACTAACTAGCTGTATATTAATAATGTTATGACATTACCTGGGGAGGACGGATTTTGTGCAGTTAATGCTGCCGGTTGCGGTTGATCTGTGTCCGGTGTGTGCCTCATCAGCGCAGCACATTCAGCAGTCAGACGGCGCACTGCATTTTGTGCACTCTCCAGACTGCGGAAACCAATTGTTTTAAATCTTGGGTCAAGCAGTGTGGAAAGTGACAGGATAGTTGAGTTCTCTAATATGTCAAACTTATTAGTGAGTGTTGCACACATGTTCTGTCCCAGGAGAGTCGCTGTCACATTAGTTGTCGTGGCCAGTATGTCTTACATTGATAAAAGCAACATTTTGATCAGTGGTATGATCATTGACCCAGAGACTCTCTTCTCCTGGGACATTTCCACCGTTGCCATGTGAAATGATGTGAGCACTTGTAAACAAGCTGCTATTGTGTCATAGTCATCAGAAGATTTCGTAACACTGATGTTTTTGTTTGTTCATGGGTCCATCTTTGTTCATTGTGTTTTTAAAGAGATTGTAACGTTTTTAAAGCGCTTTATGTTTTATGCGACAGGGGTGCCTTTTCTGGCACAACATCGGTAACACACCCACGGAGGGCGAAAGTCAAGACCACACCTTCACCTGACGTACAACGTGACAGCATTCAATTCAAGTGCATGCAGGAGATAAAACATTGTCAAATCTTCACACTATTTCCTCCTAAACTGCACTGCAAATTTTGGCTGTCTAACCAAGTATTAGAATCTTAAAAAATACTTTTCTATCTTGTTTTGAGAGTTATATACTAAGCAAGCACAGAAATGTGTAATATCTTACTGCAAAAGCAGATAATTTCACTTAATTTAAGAAGGTTCACACTATTGGGATAAAACTTTGTTCCATTTCTGTGCACTGTGGCTGTATGCTAAGTCAATTTAATTGTCTTTTACTGTGCTTTGTTGTCATACAAGTTGAGTTGACTGAAGCCTGTTGTGATTAAATGTGATGGGTACATATTGACTTTCCTTATATATTTTTTGTTGTGTTGCATATAATATATATATAATATATATATACATCGATTAGATGACAGATGGAAAAAGATCACCTGTAAATTTGTGAAATTGGTCATCGGAGTTCTGAGTTTTTGTTTCATCCACATGTGGCCGAGTCATTTTTTATTATGTTTTATTTTGGTGAATGTTCTCAAATCTATGGGCTTTTTTGTTTAAAAGTGCTTTTGTTTTGTATTTTGTGAATTTTAATTTAAAATTGATTTAAGATTTTTGTATAGTAGATCCAATTTACCTGTTGTAGCAGGAGGGGGGGCTTTAATTAGTGAAACACCTAATGTTTATGATGTTTATGTAGGGTAACAGCAGTAAATGCTGGATGACGCTGTTGTGTGATGTGTTGATGTACCAAAGGTCTTGCTATCACTTTTGGTTCAGAATACGAACTTCAGAAGTGTTTAATTTGACGGAGATTTAGCCTCATTAGTATATTGTGTGGCCTGCTACAGTAAAATGGGAGAAAGTCTGTCGCTGAGTGTGTGTTCACTGTGCCCCTGCTACTTGTCTTATAAAAAATAAACTGCAGAACTGGATCTGAGAACTGTCCTGCCACTTTCACGTTTTCTGTCATTTATTCACATATGCACAGAAAAAGAAGAGAGTCTACCGAGCAGTTCCGTCAGGTCACCAGTGACCTCAGTTCTCAGCTTCCTGGATGTGGGTATGTACAAACATTTACAACTCTCTGTGTCTGTTTTGCAAAGTGGACAGTGTGGTGTTAAGCTGTACTCTTGATGTTTTTATTTGTCACACCTGTGTCTCCACAGACAATCCATGACCCTTGCTTTCTGGACTGCTACACAAGATGGACAATAATGAAGACAACCTCTCCTACCATCCTGCAAGATACTGCGATTCTCTATCCAATATGTTTTTGGTGTGCAACTGTTGTTTGTTTGTTTGTTTTTTAACTCCTTTTGCAGAAACATATTTCTGCTATCTATGAAAAGGCAGAGCTACTGGGTTTAATATTCTGTTCATTTCCATTCAGTTTATTTATATAATGCCAAACCCCAACCAAATTTAATCTCAATGCACTTTACAGCTTAAGGTTTAAGTCTAACCCGAGACGAATATGATGAAAATCTCTCTTGTGTTATGATGGACAAGACATGATATTGTTATTTCATTGATATATATTTGTACAATACCACCAGAGAAATTTAATAGAATATTGTTTTGTAAGGACAAGTGTTTCCTTACTAATAATGTGTTGATATATTTTGGTATGTCTATTTCTGTGCAGTGAAAATTAAATAAAAAGTTTGGTAAATTTCCAGTGCATTTTGTTATCATTTTATTTATATGTATATACAGTATAATTTGTCTGTTGGGTTTTTTGGAAAACTACAGCTTGTTCTGACTTATGGATTAGAAATTGACATCAATTAAGAAAAAAATCCACTACAGTGGATGCTTAACTGAAAATACTGTCATCAAATTTATGGTAATGACTCCATCATCTTTTAACCCATTACCATCTACCTACCTAGAGGAGAACGATAATACTAACTTTACTCCTGCACAGGTTGATCATATTGTTGATAATGCTGCAGCTTCCCTGCACAAGCACTTGATACTGTTGCCCCTCTGAAAAAGAAGGTAGTTTATCAGAAGAGCATAGCTACATGGTACAATTCACAAATCCATAGCAACGCGAAAGCTGGAAAAGAGGTGGCGCTCCACCAATTCAGACGAATCTTGCTTAGCCTGGAAATATAGTTTACTAATGAGGCTAATAAGAACAACCCCAGGTTTCTTTTTAACACTGTAGCCAGGCTGACAAAGAATCATAGCTCTGTTGAACCTACGATTCCCTTATCTTTCAGCAGCGATGACTTTATGAATTTCTTTACAAATAAAGTGACAACTATTAGAGACTGCAATTGGCATGGACAGACACACTTCTCCAACAGTTATATAATTGTTTATAAGACCTCAGTCTTACTTAGACTGCTTCTTTCCTGTAGATCATACAGAATTAATATCAATAATTAACTCATCTAAATCTTCTACATGTCTCTTAGACCCCATCCCTACTAGATTGCTCAAGGGTGTTTTACCTTTGATCAGCACTTTCATATTAGGGCAGATAAATCTATCTCTACTAAAAGGCTATGCACCACAGATTTTTAAAGTAGCTGTAGTAAAACCACTACTAAAGAAACCTTCTCTGGATCCAGGGGTTTTAGCCAATTATAGACCAATATCCAATCTCCCCTTTATCTCTAAAATCCTTAAAAAGGTAGTTTCAGAGCAGCTCTGTGACCACCTGTGAACGATGTATATGAAGGTTTTCAGTCAGGATTTAGAGTAAACCATAGTACAGAAACAGCACTTGTAAAAGTTACCAATGATCTTCTCTTAGCTTCCGACAGTGGACTTTCTATACTCGTCTTGTTAGATCTTAGTGTGGCTTTCGACACTATAAATCATAACATTTTATTGCACAAACTGGAACATGTCATTGGGATTAAAGGAACAGCACTAAACTGGTTTAAATCTTATCTATCAGATAGATCCCAATTTGTTCATGTCAATGATGAATCTTCCATGCACAAGCAGGTTATATACGGTGTTCCACAGTGTTCTGTGATTGGACCGATTCTCTTTTCATTATACATGACTCCCTTAGGCAATATCATAAGTAAACACTCTATTAATTTCTATTGCTATGTGGATGATACCCAATTATATTTATCTATGAAACCAGATCAAACCAATCACTTAGGCAAACTTCAAGCATGTTTGAAAGACATAAAGGTCTGGATTTCCTGTAATTTTCTACTCCTTAATTCAGACAAAACTGAGGTTATTATATTTGGACCCAGAAATCTCAGAGACATGATAACTAGCCAGATTGCTACACTAGATGATTTTGCATTGGCCTCAGGTGCTACTGTGAGGAATCTCACAGTCATCTTTGACTAAGATATATAATTTACTTTCTACATAAAAGAAATATCTAGAACGTCCGTCTTCCCCCTTCCAGGCATATTGCTAAAATTAGGAGCATCCTGTCTCAAAGTGATGCTGAGAAATTTTTCCATGTATTTGTCACTTCTAGAATGGACTACTGCAATTCATTATTAATTGGATGTCCCAATGGCACACTCAGAAGCCTCCAGCTAATCCAGAATGCTGCAGCCAGAGTTCTGACTAGAATTAACAAGAGAGATCATATTTATCCTACATTAGCTTCTCTTCATTGGCTTCCTGTAAAATCTAGAACAGAGTTTAAAATCCTTCTCCTCACTTATAAAGCCCTAAAAGATCAGGCCCCTAGATATCTTAAAGACCTCACAGAACCTTATTATCCCAGCAGAGCATTTCGCTCTCAGAGTTCTGGTCTACTTGTGGTTCCTAGAGTCTCCAAATGCAGACTGGGTGGTTGAGCCTTTAGCTATCAAGCTCCTCTCCTGTGGAACCAGCTCCCAATCCAGGTTTGGGAGGCAGACCCTCTCTACCTTTAAGACTAGGCTTAAAACTTTCCTTTTCGATAAAGCCTATAGTTAGAGATGGCTCAGGTGACTCTGAAGCATCTCTTAGTTATGCTGCTATAGATTTAGTCTGCTGGGGGACCCCATATCACACTGAGCTCCTCTCCTCCTTTCTCTCTCTCTGTCCACTTTATGACATCATTGCATGTTGTTAACTTTGTTTCTTCTCTCTCCCCTAGTTGTGCCTCGTCTTCCCTCTCTCTCTCTCTTAGTATTTTTCTGCAGGTCTCCTCAACCTTGGAAATGTGGTAGCTGGTCTGGTCGGCCTGCCTAGTGCCTCGTCTACTGCTCGTTGTTGTTGTGTTATCTCTGTTGCCTGCTGTTCTTTTCTCTCTCCTCTATCCACTCACCCCAACCGGTCGAGGCAGACGGCCACCCATCCTGAGCCTGGTTCTGCTGGAGGTCCATTATAGGGAGTTTTTCCTCTGTTGCCTAAGGGCTTATTCTGTATATATTTACATAAAGTGTAAGGTCTTAAACCTCACACTATAAAGTCCCTTGAGATGACTTATGTTATGAATTGGCGCTATATAAATAAAGTTGAACGCAAACAGCAAAAACAGTATCATTCTGCAGAACGGTAAGTTACCGTAACACGGCATCGCGGTATCACGCTGGCAATAGTGATGCCAGTATGTTACCGTTAAGTGGAGACGAAAAGTCTAACAGTGTAGTTACATAACAGTGTTCGTCTCTTATCAGCACCTTTGCTACTGTAGAAGCGTCTTCATGGGCTGTGGGACTAATTATTGTTGTTAATTCAATCAACTCAAACATGTGTAAAACATCTCTAACAAAAACTGTAGCCTAAGTTGGAACCCCCATGTGTTTACAAGTCAATGTGATTCTAAGTGATCAACATTATCCAGGCCATTTAAAATATCTGGGAAAACTTTCAGGGTTAAGCAAACAACAATTGTTATCTGGTTCAGACCTACGAATATAATGTGAGCACATGGAGGACCACAAAATGGAGATTCTGTTTGAGCTGCACCCTCTGTTCTGCCGTGCCTAGGGAGATTGGATCAGGCCTCTTAGTTTGAGACTCAGACTGTACAACAGAAAACATATTTAGGTAAGTAAAGTGTCCTACACTTTACATTATGTTAGGAGGTCCGATCATTCGGTTCCTCATTTGGTTGAGGAATAAAGCTGGATGGATTCAGAAAAAATAGTGACATTAGGATTCAGGCTGTTAGGTTGCCTTATAAACAATTAACCATCATCAGGCTGAATTACAAGTCCTTTGGTTACAAACGATTAAACAATGACATGAGTTGAGCTTTTTAGGTCTGGTTGGTGCAGTCTAGGTCAAAGTCAGTCAAGTCAAGTTTCACTGGTGTCTGTCCAAGTCACTTTATCATGAGCTCTAAATTGTTCAATGTGCACGAGAGCTTACATATTTCTTAATAAAATAATAAGCCACAATCTGCTTTAATCAAAGGCCTTTGAGATGATTTTACTTCTTTGTTCAGCAGTTTAGCAACAAGACATTTTCTGAACCAAGTCCTAGATGTGTGACCTCCTCAAACAGGGCTGTAATTTAGTTAGGCTAGCCTTGTGACCTTGTTCTGCTAAATAAGTTAGCAGTGTCACTGTTCACAGAGTGGACTCAAACACCAATCTTACATCCTTAGTTACTCCTTTAAGACACAATTTTTTTCCTCTTCAGTTACTTCCCTCTCTCTCTCCTTTTTTCCCAAGTTAAGTCATATTTGTGTTAGATGCCTGCCTTGATTCAATTCTCCTTCAGTCACCGCCATCTCAGTCTATTTTTGCAGAGGAGGAATTAATTGCAGAGTTCTTATTGTCTACGGTTGTGGTCACAGGCTTAGAGATTCTGTAGGAGAACTTAAAACGGCTTAAACATCCGGGTTAACCCTTCAACTGATTTACTCTGTTTTTATTGTAGTTCAACTTACACATTTAATTTGGAACTTCCTACATCTGGTGGCATTTTATTCATGTGAATCCATATTTGTCTGTTGTGGTGACACAAGCTGTACTCTGTTTAACCAATGCTACTGATAATAATGAAATAGGAAAACATCACCTTCAGCACTGTATTTTGTTTGAGACTTTGCGTGTTAATGGAGTCTGTTTTTCTCAGTTTGTCTCCTCTACAAGGTCCCAGGCTTCAGCTCCTAACGTGCTTGGCTTTAGTGGCTGCTGTTCTGTAAACAATGGCTCCTGTGTAGAAGAGAGACTGGCAAAGCACAGACATCCTGCTTCATCTAATTAACAACACATGAATAGCACAATAGGTTTGAATATTACTTGTCTTAGCTTTTAAATGTTCAGTGGATTATTGGAAGCAAGCGCTCTTCATTGCAGTCATGAGTTGTCAGTAGCCAGCATTCTTCGTTGCAGTGAGCGTGCATGTGTGTGTGTATCACCTGCATTGTCTTTGTCACCGATTTCCTTTCCATTCAGCCACCCTCCCTTTTCTCATCCCTGCTGGCCACCCTCTCCTCTCTGGACACTCCTTGTCCCTTCTCTCCGCAGCCGGAGCTCATCCACCAGAATATAATAAGTTGGTTAGTTATAATTTATTTAACTTGAAAGATGTTCTGGTCTTGGGTCTTCCATATTCCTTTAATACATGTAAAGTACAATGCAACAAGTAATGTGGCATGTATTTCTCCGCGGTCCATTTACCTGCTCTGTTCCCAGTAGCCCTTCACTGCCATTTGCGTGCACCTTATTTCACAAAACAGTTGTCACTGTGTGTCCAGGTCGTTTCAGCTAGAAGTTGGTTGTAGCCTACAACCTTTGGCAAAAAGCATAAGACTCGTGTGAGTCTGTACACCTCACGGAGTGGGAGCCTTTGTGCTGTGGTTTCTCTATTCAGGAAATCATCAGTTTTATATGCAGTAAAACAAAGTAATACAGTGTTGGGTCTGAGTCTTATTGCCCTAACCACAATACATCAAGTAGTGTCAGGGCAGGAAGACTGAAAATTATTCTGTCCTGACCCAGTTAATATGAGCGGTTACAATAAGGGAGTTGCCTTCTTCTTATTGGCTAGTGATCTTCGTCCTGTAGTGGATTGACCACCAATTGTTCTGCTTGCCTGTTGCTCCTTCCTGCAGGATGTGCACGGTGCAATCTTGTGCTGTAGGGACATATCAAAGGAACCCAGACAAACATAGTGCAGTTTTACAACCCTATGGAATGTGACTAATACAAAGTCTGTTAACCACCAACAGAGTTAGGTGCAGTCCCTTCTCTGCAAGTATATGCCTGAGTTAAGTTAAGCTAAGTTATCCAAATTAATACAAAAGTTCCCATAACACATCCAATATTATTTCAGCATTTACATTTTTCCCGTGTACATCTAGTGGGCCATGTGCTCACTGCCCAGTACTATGGAGCTCCACTGGCATTTGCAAGAGAACAACAGAATTGGCAGGTACGGCACTGGTGCCCTGTGCTTTTCACAGATAGGAGCAGATACACTCCAAGGTCATGTGAGAGGGACGTGAAAGGGCCTGGAGAAGCCTCTGTGAACGTTATGCTGCCTGCAATGTTGTTCAGCATGATCAGTTTGGTGGGTCAGTGTTGGTCTGGGGGGGCATATCCATGGAGGAATGCACAGACCTGTACAGGAAAGACGATGGCACAGCGATGACTGCCATTAGGTATCGGGATGAAATCCTTATAAATGGGTCCTGGGTTCCTCCTGGTGCATGTTATTGCCCAGCCTTATGTGGCGAGAGTATACAGGCATTTCCTGGAAAATGAAGGAATTGATAAAACTGACTGGTTTTCACACTCGCCTGACCTAAATCCAGTAGAAGATCTATGGGACATCATGTTTAGGTCCATCTGACACTGCCAGGTTGCATCTCAGACTGTTCAAGGGCTCAGTGATGCCCTGGTCAGGATCTGGGAGGAAATGCTCCAGGACACCATCCAACAATGTTTCCCAACCCAGATCCCAAGCCAGTGCACAGGGGTTGCTTTTAGTCCACCAATTTCACAAAGCTGAAGGTAGTTGTTTTTCTTCTTTTACTTGACATAGACCCAGATGATATAGTTGTAGATGAAAAAGAATGTCCATGTCAAAATAAATACGATTGACTTCTATTCATCTGTCTGAGTGGCTTTATAAGTTATAATAATATATAATATATATAAGTCACAAAGCAGTGAAGTGCATAATTCCCTTTTTGTACATTCACAATAAAGATGCTTGATTGAAAAGTATAAAATGTGCAACCAGAAACTGTAATGAAGGCCATGTCCAGACTTTCCACTCAGATTTTCCAGTCAAATGTAATCCAAGGTTGCAACTAAAAACATGCTAAAACATGTCACGGTTTCCAGCCTGGTCCTCTGGCTTGTGCTTTATTATCCTGCTCCTCTCACCCCATCAACCAGTTAATCAGCTTCATCTGTTTCATTGTCTGTTCTCTGTGCCTAGAATGTGTGTGTTTTGATCTGTCTCTGCCTAAACCCTGCTCTCTCTGTAATTGTTGATCTAGTTCTTCTACAAAGTCCTCTTCTCGCCTCTCTCCACTGGCTCCCGGTAGCTGCTCGCTTATATATATATATATATATATATATATAATCTACTGCTTAACAATACTTAGCATGTTTTTCTCCTTGACAAGTTGGGTCTTATCAGGGCTCTTAGTTTGTAGTAACTCTTAATTTACAGAACCCAAATGGTAATTGCTTGTGTCTTCTCCTTGTAAGTCATTTCCGGTCGAGGCAGATGGCCGCCCACCATGAGCCTGGTTCTGCTGGAGGTTTCTTCCGTTAAAGGGAGTTTTTCCTC
>JAUYWH010000057.1:0-14570 GCA_034779795.1 Ctenopoma multispine
AACCTTCAAGTCAAAGTGAATTCAGGATCAGTTCTGCTTCTTCATCCCACAGTGGAAACTACAGGTGTAAAGGCAGAATAAAAAATGAACATAAAACAACAGAGTGGAGCGATTTCATCACACTGACAGTGTGTGACAGTAAGTCAAGACATGTTTTATTTAACTGAACATGAACAAAAGTAATTAAAATGTAAATTTATTTATTTGGCTGATGATTTCATCCAGAGGTCTCCAACACGTCGCTCTCAAGTAGCTCGCCAAAGGCTAATGGATACTACATAAATTTGAAAACTTGAGTAGTCGCATTTGATTAGTCACTCGACAAACCAACTTGTACAACCAATCAAATTCATAGATGTTCCATCCCTTATTTACACCAAATGATTATTTGCCAATTAGGTGTAAATCAAACACTGTGCTACTGTCAAGCTTGATGAATCAGAGGTGATGTGAGATGGTGTCGAAGCTCCCCCGTAAATTTTTGTTTGGGTCAGCTTCTTCTTTAGGGTGAATCCCGAGGGAAGAACCAGGCAGAGAATGAACGTCTATTAAGTATTTATTATAGGTATACCCGGAGATCATACAGAGAAGCAGTGCACATAAGCTCTACTAAAATGATCTGACTGTCTAAATTGTTACATTTTATTTATATTGTGCCCATCCCTGGCTGAACTCCCTGTTTCTCAAAACTGGAAAACAACCTTATTAGGTACTATACACACATAGACACTTATGATTGGCTGAGGAGCAAAAGTTGGGTTACATCAGGTCATTTCAGAGACAATTACTGTGACCTATCTAAACTAGTGAAACAAAATACACATCTCATCAATGGGCAGCAACCATGGCCGCGGCACGTACCAATAAGAGGCTAAAGACATACTATTTTTATGAAGAGTGGGAAACAGAGTTTGGTTTCAGTAATGTAAATGATAAATGATTGTGTTTAATCTTGGGAGCAGGCGCGTCAGTCGGTAACAGATGTAACGTGGGGCACCATTTCATCAATCACAAGACTTTCCTGAAGTGAAAGTGAAGAAGTGAAGATAAAGGAGCAGAAAACAACATTTCAGAGACAACAGTCTCTGTTTATCAAATCTATGAAGAAGGCCAATGCAGCGACAGAGGCCTCGTTCATATTAGCGCACATCTTGGATGGGTGCTTATTTGAGGTCAATTTTGACAGTCCCGAACCTGGATAAAGGAGGAGAGTTGTTGAGTTGAGTTAATTAAAAACAAAATAAAATTGGAGAAAAAAGATAAATAATGTGTAGTTTTAAACTTATATGGCGTGTGTTTTACAAATTTTTTACGGTATTCCTCTCTCCTACAGCGTCCATCACGATTACATACATAAGGCAATTATACGAATTAGGCTATTACGTCATTTAGCGACTTCTAGCGAGTTTTAGGACAGCCATTAGCGATTTTCGTTACTGAGAAGTTGGCAACACTGCCCAGACTTTCCTAAGTTTATGAACTATCATTCATTCATCAACATGGCATTTGACCACTCTATGGCGCCTGTTGTTAAGATCATCAACTCGATTCAAGCAAAGGCAAAGCAACAGATGAGCTTCACGCTCTTCCTGGAGGATTGCTCTGCCGAGTATGGGGATCATCTGCTACACACTGAAGTCAGATGGCTAAGTCGAGTTAAGATATTGAAGCGCTTTCTTTCATTGCTGGGTGAAATCAAGGCTTTTTTGGAAAAAAGGGAGGAGGGTACCATCCTATCATCTGATGCAGAGTGGCTACTTGATCTTGGTTTCCTGATGTAACTGAGGAGTGATGTTAAGGAATTGTACATGCAGCAAGTGAAAAACAAAAGGTTTCAGCACTTCCCCTCTGTCTCAAAGATGTTGGAAAGTCACATAGATGTAGCCAGTGTTTGAAATGTGTTTTTAAAGGCTTGGTGAGGAGTTTGCAGACAGTGACTTTGAAAAACTTGAACCCTTTTTTGATATTTATGACCAACTGCTTTATGAATGTGGACAGAAGTGAGATTTCAGTACAGATGGCTGAACTTTTCTGTATTGATGCTGTAGAACTGGAAATTGAGATTGTTATAAACTTTCAAATTAATGTGCAGTTTAAGTCTCAACGAGATTCTCAGCCTTTCTGGAGTTTAGTAGAACCAGATTCACCAAGCAGCTCTAAAAAATACCTACATACCTCTGGGAGTCTGCCTTTTCTGACATGAATGTCATGAAATCAGTTTAGAACAAGACTGACAGGTGGACATTTAAATTACTCTGTTAGAGTGACCACTGTACAGATCTCTTGTTGGCTCCATGCAGTGTCAATCATCTCACTAACTGTCACTGAAAAATAATAGATATACATCGCATGTGAATAATCTTGTGAAGTGAAACATTGATATGTAACAAAATAATAATTGAATCATAATAATATCTGTGTACTTGTCATTACATTGTTTTGTTTTGACAGCATTGTTTTAATTCAGTAGTGTGAGCTACACTACAAAGAAATGTATACATACGAATTTAGTGCACAAAGGTCCATAAGGACATCAATCAATATGACTGAACGTCTTTGGGATTAGTTAAAACAGAGAGACAATACTTTTGGAAATATAGTGTACATTTAATTTTGCATAATTAGATAATATTAAAGTTTGTGATATAAGACTCGTAAACTGTATTTAGTGTTAAGGCAGTAGATGTAACATGTTTCATTCTGAGCAAATCTCATTTCAACAGATAAACCTCAGTCTGTCCTCACTGTGTCTCCATCCTGGCTGAGTCCTGGAGCCTCAGTAACTCTGAAGTGTGAGGTTAACTCTTCATCTGCAGGTTGGAGGTTCTACTGGTATAAGACTGTTTCCAACCTGTCAGACAGACCCTACAGATATGAGCTGCTACCTGGTAGTTACAATGGGACTGAACAGGATTCTTACATCATTCATGGACAGACACACACAGCAGGATTTGTGTGTAGAGCTGGAAGAGGAGAACCAGTGTTTTATACTAAATACAGCAAACCAACGTTTGTCTGGTCTGGAGGTCAGTCTAAGTTTTTTTTCCCCCATTATTTCTCTTATTGAACTTTCCTTTCACCTTTATCTTTTATAGACCATCCTCCATAATGCTGCTGTTAGTTTGTTTTACTAAAAAAGTTACTAAGTAAATTGGTTAACTTTCAGTTTACACTTCAGTAGATTCATTTTGTTTCAATATTTTATTTCCTTTATTTCCTTTTAAATTCAGAAAATCTAAGTGTGTCCTGTGAATTTCTCATTTAAATTTTTTTTCAGTTACTCTATGGTTTTGTGTATCTCACAAGATGTGTCTGTTTATCATGTTTTCTTCAGGTTTTCCTCCATCAGCGTCTCTCACAGTGAGTCCTGACAGCGTTCAACACTTCACCTCTGACTCTGTGACTCTGAGCTGTGAGGGAAACTCTGCTGAGTGGACAGTGAGGAGGTTTACTGAGGACAACAAGCTGACATCCTGCTCTAACTGGGGGACAAAGACTGGATCCACATGTAACATCCATAAGATGCAGTACAGTACTGCAGTGTACTGGTGTGAGTTTGGATCGGGAGAGTTCAGTAATGCAGTGAACATCACTGGACAGAGTGAGTTTTAATCATATTTTTCTTGTGTCTGAATGATTTGATATTTGTATTATGTGGTTCTGGTATCTGTAGGTAGAGCTGCACCAATCACATATTCAGTATCAGTAATAGTCCGATACTGAAGCCAAAATTAATGCATCCGCTATAGTAAGGGTGGGGGTATATTCATAGAGAACTATCATATAACAACACCTGAGTGAACATTTTGTAAAGAGAGGTGAGCAGCATGTGTGACATGAAGAGGCCAGTTTAGTTTTAGTTCATGTCGGCTGGCAGCAGAGGCAGCAGCAGTGTTGGAGATGTGAGTTTTCAACACTTGGAGTAATGGATTATTTGGAGCCTCTCTTATTGCCGCATGAGTGGTTGAGCTTTCCCGAACATTTTGTTTGGCTCTGGAGCTTCGATCCTTCGGGGTGGGGTTGCAGGGCGAAAACAAACTGTCATAAATAATTAAACTAAATAAAGAATAAAGTGAAGTTATAATAACAGCATCAGACTGAAAACTCACTAATGCTAAAGTTCACCCTCTACACTGCTCCTGTTGTGAGTGTGATGATTTCCTTTCACCTTTCTCAGGTGAAAGTGAACTTTTGTCGTCTTGTTAACAATGCAGCAGCCTTTGAAAAAACGCACTCTGATGAGGTTTAAATGACTGAATAATTTTGATACACAAAAACAGGAACTGTTTAGAGGAACTGTCACTGTTACAGAGTGGACTTAAGTTGTGTCTCTCAAACAGTCTGTTGCTTCTTTTCCATTGATGCTAGTTGTACCACAGTGATAGATAATGACACATTTGACACTCAGCTTTTGTCTGATGGTGGTTTAAAGTGGTTCCACGTTCTGTGAGTTAGATGATGTCAGGCTCCCAAGATTAGAAATAAACTATGTACTTTTTACATGGGTAGGTAAGCAAACTGCATCCTATCAACACTTGTGTTTTTAACAATTTAAATGTTTAAAAGAGGGAAAAGATATGTGATTGGTATCGGTATTAGCAAATACTTAGTGTTATAGTATCAGGATCAGTATCTGACATTAAAAATTGGTATCGACTCGTCCTTATCTGTAAACACACCATGTTATTTATCCTGTAGACCCAACCTAGGAAGTTACAGTCTACTGTTATTGTTACTGTTTTGAATACTTTATGTTTCTAGAGCTTTTAGTTACTTTCTTTAGAAACACATCAGCACTGGTTTAATGCTGGCTGACTACAATAAAACATTTCTTTCTGTGCAAATCAAAACACAACAACAGGCAAAATGTTTACTTTTTTGAACTCACAAACATTTTCTTATTAAATCCCACATCCCCAGTCACCACCCACTGAAAGATCTGTTCTGAATTTATGGGCGAAACTGAACTAACTAATAAATTTGATTTGGTAGTTTGTTGATATTTAGACACCTGCTGTAAACATGATAGAGAAGTACATTCAGAGTAAAATACATTTAAGTTCACAAATGTCACGTCTTTGTCATATTACTGTAGAATGAAAATAAGAATGAAAACGTGTGTGATCTATTATGATCATTGAACACAATGTCAAACTGAAGTTGTGCATCTGTTAATCTTTGATTGAAACGTCTTATTCTTTGATTTACAGATGGTGACGTTATCCTGGTGAGTCCTGTCCTTCCTGTGACTGAGGGAACATCTGTGACTCTTGGCTGCAAGTTCAGGACTGAAAATGTTCTTTCTAATGTGTTTTTCTATCAAAATGAAAAACTGATCCAAAATGATACCAGAGTGGAGCTGAATATCTCTACAGTGTCAAAGTCACGTGAAGGTTTTTACAAATGTGAAGTAAAAAAAGGGTCACAGAGGCAGTGGACGTCACCACAGAGCTGGATGTCAGTAAAATGTGAGTATTATTATAATTTCTTCAGCATCTTGTCTAAACTGTGTCATAGTCTACAAAGTAGAAAATAATCATTGAATTAGAAGTTGGATCATTTCAGCTGTCTGGAGATTGACTCATGGCAACTGAACTCCTTTCTTGTTTGGTCGATGCGTTTGCTATTCATCCAAATAGCTTCATTGGTCTGAGGGAAGTTGGTTAGTGACCAGCAATGAATCCTCCAGGTGGGTTTTACTTCAACACTGCCCTGAATAGACTTGTTAAGTTAAACAAAGAGGTAACTTTAACAGTCACATCCCTGGCAACCACTCCTACCCCCATTAAGTGGGTCATCAAGTGTGGTCAACCTGGTGGATGTGTGAAAGTGCAGCACTCCTCCCGTTTCTTTGTTTTACTTAACGAGTCTGTGCAGTGTTGAAGTGAAACCCACCTGGAGGATACATTACTGGTCACTAACCAACTTCCCTCAGACCAATTGTCTTCTCTGCTCTGGATGAAATGATTTGTTACTAAGACTTGATGTGATCATGTTGTTGTGAAGCACTTTGGATAATCAATTTATTGGAATTATTATTGGAATATAATGTGATTTACTACAGTGGCATCTATGACTGAAAGATCTTCACTTCCTGTGTCATTGATCGTTGGTTTGGTTTGTGGACTTTTACTGATTATTCTCCTGCTGCTGTTTTTGTGCTACAGAAAGTCAAAAGGTGAGATATCTTCATGCTAATATTTGATTTGGGCCATAAACATGAAATAATTTGCTGCATACAATTTAATAAAATACAAAAATAACAGTAAATGTCTTTTCACAGATTCCTGCTTCATCAGGTAACATCTGCTTCTCTCATTCTGAACATAACAATATATGAAATGTTTCATCATCATTAAATCTATTTACTACACATGTTGGGGGTCCACAGGTCTCAGAGAACCAATCAGAGCTCTGCTACAAATCACATGACCAACCAGGATGAAACTCTACACAACAAATATGAATCCCTTCTCTATGGTCAGTTTTAATTCCTTAATACTGTGAGACTATGATAAAATTAACCAACAAGTCTAAAGTGTTTATATCTGTATTTCTGTTATATAAAGTCATAGAATTCATGTAATGTAAATAAAATGATTAATATGACCGTGGTGTGACATATATATATATTTTTTTACTATAGCTAATACTTGTCTCTATGAATCAATCAAAGGTCCTGAAGACACCAATAATGGTAACTGCAAGATGATTTTTAAGATGATGTTAATACATTATTGATAATCTCTGAAGTTTAAAAAATATTTATATTTCAGATGAATCCAGGGATATCACATATGCTTTGATTGATCTTGAAAACATTTCTAAGAAGGGTGAGTACTTTATTTCATATTGTGAATACTAAAAATAAAATAGATGAAATGTTTTGTAGACTGCAGTGTCTAAATAAATTACCAAAAATATTTTCATTGATTCATCTGATCTTTGAAACAGAAAAAAAATATCCAGAAGAGAGCACAGCTTACTCTGATGTGAATGTTGGATCAGCTGCAGGTACAGTTTATTCAAACAGTCCTGTTTGAAGTTTTTATTGTGCTGTGTTTCCTGCCACATTGTAATTTTTTATTAATATCACCAGTAATCGCCACTGTCAGCATTGAACAGATCCTACATGCCACTTTTCATATCAAGTCAAAGTCAACTTATTGTCAATTCTTCTATAAGTGCAAGACATACAGAGAATCCAAATGCTGTTTCCCTCTGTTGATAATAAGATTAATAATAACTAAGAGAAAGGTGTACAAAACAGAATGAACAATATGTAAACATAAGCACAGTATATAAACAAGACACAGTGTTTATACACTAAAAATGTCAATTGTCACACTCAATAACCTTCAAAATAGAAGTAGCAGCATAAGGGGTGGCAGTAACTTGCGCCAGTTATCTCTATATATTAAATCTGTAATGGACTAATTGTATGCCAAGTCTGTAATAGGCTCGAGTTTTGTCAGCGCAGAGTGGCAGAAAGAGAAGGGAGAGAGTTCAGCCCACTGACAGCCTGATGGGTAAAGCTGTTGATCAGTCTAGTGGTACTCACCCTTAGGCTCCTGTACCTCCTTCTAGATGGCAAGATATTGAAGAGGTTGTGCAGGGGGTGGGTGGGGTCGCTTGCAATGCTGGTAACTTTGCTGGCAAGGCGGGTGTTGTAAATGTCCAAAAGGGAACAAAGTGGATATATGTTTCATGTAACTAATGATGCACAAGTCAGTAATCTGTAGCACATATCCTCCCATACATAAATTAGTTGACACTGCCACAGATAACTATATTAGAGAAACTGTTGCTTCCATAATTATTAAATGTTACGTGTGATGTAAAATGTTTTTTCACCCACTGTTTTTCAGGAGAACAAACTTCACAGTTCTTGTTTTGAGGAAACATGTACAAAAGTCTCTAAACCTAATACGAGGCAGCACATGTTAACACATTTTATTTTTATTGGCTGGTATTATAAAAACGTCTCTTTACAGACCCAAACTTTAGAAGAAGATAAATGAAAATCTAATTGAAAAATCAAACCAAATATAATCTGAGGGTAGATTTAGCTGAAAATTAGGTAAAATGTTTATGTTCCATATATGTATTTTATTTCTGGACACTGTGATGATGAATTAAACGTGAGGGCATTTATGTTTTTTCATTTCTTTATTTTATATATCCATAAATCCATATAACATAGTAAAAACTAAAATGGGTCTTTTGTTTTAGATGATAACATGATGTACACCCAGGTTCACTCCCACAGTAAAGGTAAAGCCAAGGGAAAAAAAGGTGAGTATAGTCACTTTTTTATTGGTAGTATTTCATTATTAGTTTTTTGTACAGGTTCCCTAATTATTACTTAAACTTACCACTGAAAGACTATATGCTTCAGAGATTTCATCATGACACTCGTGCTTGTTCTCTCTCTTGCACAACGCTGTGTCTCTCTCACTGTTATTTGACATTAAGCTCCCGGCTTCGGGAACAGTATTATTACCTGTCTGTCGCCAACGAACACAGACACGGTGCTGTATTTGCATCCAGTAGTTACTGCTGTACCGTATAAGTAGAGATGTCAAACACTGTTTACATCGGCTCATAGGAAATATATAGCAAAAGCTTTAAGTTAGATACTATTAAATGATCTATTATTACTCTTTTGACACATAGTCCACTGATTGTTACAGTATTTCAGTAAACTAGTTGAGAGTGATTACAAGTTTAGATTTGAAACATACATACATTGTACATAACAATAATTACAGTAAAGTAGAGTTTATTTATTGGTATCTAAAAAAATAAATCAAAGTGCTACTTTACTTTTAATAACTGCTCCCCCATAATGTCTGACCAGTGGTGTGATGTTACAGTGGTGCTCTCTCACTCACATCGGTTCAGTGGGTCTTTTTGTGCCAAATGTATCTATAACTACCTGTTATTGTATTTATACTAATGACAGTCTGAAAAAGCGTAGAACAACACATGTTGGTTATATCATCTTCTTGTTTGGGTACCAGGCACATTCTGGCACATTAGCTACACTGGTGTATTATTATATATCCACATATGTTTTGTTTTGTTAAATGTTTATTTTCATAATGTACTTACTTTATATTCTACATTTTGATTGTAACTCTTTTTATAGGAAAATCAAGTCCTGCAGCAGTCGATGAAACTGTTTACTCTGAAATATCGTAAACAGCTCCTGGTAATAATACAGTGGTAACATGTTGTGATCATATTGGGATTTATTTTTTTATTTTACAGATAGTTAAATGGCTTATACAATGGAAGTAAAACATTAGAAACCAGTTTTATTATTTATATGTGTCCTTTGCTTTGGTTTTCTCTCACAGATCAATGAAGAGGTCTCTGTCCATTGGAACAAACCACTGAAATGGATAAAATGAAAAGTTGCAGCCTTATTGATGATATTTGCAGCTTTAAGATGCAGTAACTGTTTGTCTATCTCTGATATTCAAATATCAGATACATCTATAATTTACACAGTTAATTCTATTATAGATCATTTAAAGGAAATGTCATACATATTTAACTTCCTATTATTTCTTTGCTTATTCTGTGTGTCTAATTGTTCTGTACTACAAAGCTGGAGCCACATCATCTCGTCTCTCTGTGTACATGTACAGTATATAGCAGATATGACAATAAAGTTTACCTTGACTTTGATATTGTATTATATTGTGCTTTAACTGTTACCATTGAATATTTATCTGCTTAGTTGCTAAGATTGGTTGCTCAGAATGTCATTGTAGACAAGTTTGAATGCAGGTATAGTAGAAGATTGTACCATATGCTTTTCATTTTCACCCGGATGGATTTATACTTTTTTGTATTTTAAAAGTTTAGTTGACCGTAAAATGTACCTGCTTGTCAGTGAGGTTTGCATCATGGTGTTTTAAGCAGACAGCAGAGAGATACAATAAGACTAAATTCATTTTCACATTTCCAAATGCCCTTCGTGCTTGATTTGTGATTGTTTATTATTAAGTTTTTGTTGGTGGTGGAACAGTCTGTTGGTGTGTGTACTGATTTACAGTCAGATGATGAACACAGTACTGATTATGGTCAGACACAATGAATACTGTGTATTTCCAGTATTATTTATGGTTTATTATCAGACTATTGACTCCAGAGGATGATGATGATGAGTTTGAGGAGGAGGAGCATGATGACAATTGTGTTTTTATCCAAACAGAAAACATAGATGCCATGAGCTTTACCATTATACAATTCAAACTAAATAAAAATCACTATAAAGTATGTAAACAACTGTATTCATCAAGAGAAACACTGAAAGAGAAATTGATAACATAAATATACAAAAACAAAGGAACTCACATATATATATGCAGATCAACAATTGTCATCTCGGTGAGGTGTCCAGGTTACTACTTCAGTTCTGGTGGAAAAAGACTCACAGTGATCTAATCTAGAGGCTCTCATTAGGCCAGGCTCCTCATACTTCTACCTCCTCCCTCACATCTGCTCTTCTCAACTGAACAATCATTGGAGGGTCTATATATACACACGTTGATTCATGTCCCTAGATTTTATCTTGGTTTAGATGAAAAAGGTTAGAGATAGATAGATGTCAGATTTGATAGTAGGTGGTGAGTTTTGGAACTTATCTTGTCATCAGGCAGCAATGCCTAAAAGACTGTAGTTCACTGTCACGTGACTTCCAGGTTGTTTATTCAGTATCTTAACTGAAAATGAATGACCTCATCATCTCTGTGCCCACAGTTAAAAACGTCTGCTGTGAAGTAGATGTTTTTATGACGTATGGTTGTCAAAACCTCAGACTATAAACATCTTACTGTTATGTGGTGAACACACAGTCTAAACTCTGCTCACCTATCAGAACATCTCTGTAGGCATAAAGAAGAAATATAAAATGAAGTGTATTTCTCTTAAGCAGTGTTGTGTCTTTTTATTTTAAGCAGATAATGTCCAGTTAATATTATCCCTTCTCTGTTTCATGATGCCAACTTGACTCCAAAAAACAGAAGAACACATAATAAGACGAAGACAAAAGTCCTGCTGCTAATTCAAAACACAATGTTGATGTATCTCTGTTCAAAGTCAACTAGACGGAGAACATTATAATGCAAGAGAAAGGTGAGGTTCAGCAAAGTGGCAGCTAAATAGTTCACTGTGTAATATTACATCCAGTTGTCTTCTTTACGTGAGGGGTAAACAATCAGTCATGATCAGATAATGAATGAATTATGTTTTATTCCTCGGTACTTACTCATGTTTTTGTACACTTATGTCTTACCAAATATTCATACATAACACAGACTTTTAATGTTGATGAAAAGACTGTGTCATGAGATATACACATATTTGCACTAATTAAGAAATAATGTGATATAAAGCAGCATTTGCAAAACATGACTTAAGAAATGTTTATTAGCCAGACAATTGCAGTTTTGTGATTCTATATTTTCTGTATTTCATTCAGTTTCTTTCTGTGTTAAGAGTTGTTGTGAGAAGCAAGGTTTAGTTCATATCTGCTGTGACCAGACAGGAAGTTTTCTGTGGTCAAACCAAGCACAGAGGTGTGAGTTTTGTGAAAAAGAGAAGGATGGACTGAACTCACAAAAGGAAACTTCTGATCTCATGTTGCTAAGAAATGTACCTTCTTTCTCACAGTTTTTTTTGCACCTCTACCATATGTTGAAAATGGACAGATTTCTCTTAAGCATTGTGACAATGTCAGTACTGGATGTGAGAATGACGCACTTTACTCTGTGTACTGGGGTTTTTCTGTAAGTACTATTATTCTTTTATTTTATACCACCAGAGATATTTGTGAGCAACAGTTAATGAAATGCCAGGTGCTTTTACATATTGATGTTTAGGATGATTTTGATCTAACTTTGATCATTTCTGTCTTAGTACTGAAAATTAAAAGAGGCTAGTTTTGTTTTGTATACATGTTATGAGTTGTATTGATTTAATATTTTTAGTTTTTTATCCACAGTGTGCTTACACAGTGGAAAAAACTCTCCATCAAGGCTGTTGTAACACACAATCTAACAGGCCTGAGATATTCAGTGGGTGGATGAACTGTCCCAAAAAAAGTGAACAAAGTCAATAATATTTAAAAAGAAGTGTAACATTTAAGATATACTTAATTAATTAATTATATAAAATAAGGAAATATGTTTTTTATGGTGCAAATAAAACACAAGCAAATCAGTGTTTTGTCTATTTCCATGTGTTTTCTTGTGTTCCAGTGCATTGAGTTCTTAGGGCCACCATAATTAATAAATACTTTGAGAAAACCTGCTAATGGCAATTGTATTGAATTCTAAGATCATAAACATAACCTGTTTTCTTGCTGAGGAAAAAGCAGATAACAGATAAACTATTGTGTCTCTTTTGGGGATGAGTATTGCTACCTGGCAACATTGTTCACAGGCAGAGACACATTAAAATATATGTGTGTAGATCTGACAGGGGACAATTAAGCAAAAGGACTTTTTGCATGAGCCCACTCTTGAGCACACTCTTTCTCATGAGTCAGTAACTGTGCAAAGAGTTGTCAGAGTAAACTCTTACTCAAAGTGCATTTAGTAGTCCATCCATCCATTTTCTTAACCGCTTGTCCTAGCAAGGGTCATGGGGGGTGCTGGAGCCTATCCCAGCAGTCTTCGGGCGAGAGGCGGGGTACACCCTGGACAGGCCGCCGGTCTATCGCAGGTCCGACATATACAGACAAACAACCATGCACGCTCACACTCACACCTACGGACAATCAAGAGTCACCAATTAACCTAACATGCATGTCTTTGGATGGTGGGAGGAAGCCGGAGTACCTGGAGATAACCCATGCAGACACGGGGAGAACATGCAAACTCCTCACAGACCTTTGAAGCAGAAATGACGATGATCGAGCAGGGACGCATAACAACCCAATTCTACATTTATAGCAACAACCACTTGTACAACATTCATAAAATAGTGTCAAGAGAGAGAGAGAGAGAGAACATATTTTATCTCCAGCAGTGGAAAGCCTTATGCTGGAAGGATACATGAATTTAAATTTGTTGATTTATGCAAGGTAATGCAGCAAAAATGAGGAAAGATGTGTGGTTTAAATTGTATCATTGTGTAATTTCTGCGTTTCATTCAGAGCAAATACAAGTGCAACAGAGACTGTACTCCTGGGAAATACGGCATTGTATGTTGTTTGTAGCAGCAGCTGAAAATAATCAACACATATGTTTTATTATTTGACGACATCTAGAGGCAGCATTGAATATTACACCCTCACTGTTTGCCAGGGTGAGGGAAGGTTGCTGTGGATGAGCGGCGCAATATAGCACAAGACTTTCAAACAGAAGACCAGAGTCTGTTGTGTGACGTTATTAAAAAAGCAGTCAGTTTTAGTAATGTTACCATGTTTATTTAGTAAACTTTGTTTGCACAATTATTGTCCAGCGTTTTTGGTCACTTACACAATAACAAGCTGCTTACACTAGCTGCAGTTTTGGTGTCTGACATCAAAAGTGCATGAAGTGCAAATATATGCGGGCATTCTTGGTGACTTTGGTCATAGCAGAGGGTTGGGACAAACTTATATGGATGTTAAATTTGGAGCCCTTGTTGGCACAATTACAAAGATGTGAAGGTAAAGTCCACCAAACAGCCACAACATTAAAACCACTGAAAGTCAACAAGTCTGAATTGAATGTCTGAATTGAATGAAATAGTGTTCAGTGGGTTTTCTACATTATTCTGTATATATTTATATAATGTGTAAGGCTGTAAACCTTAAACTGTAAAGTGCCCTGAGATGACTTGTGTTGTGCTGAATTAGAATGAATTTAATTGAATTGAGCTGCTTGTGGCTTGAGCAGGTTAAAATTCAAGTCACCCAGTAGCACAAAGGGTAGTTCCTCATCTCCAATGGTGGAGAGAGTTGTGTCTAGTTCTTCTACAAAGTTCCCCAGCTGACCTGGAGGACGATATACATCTATGGACATGTTCTTTGCACATGCCTCTCATCTTTTCAGGACTATTTCTTTCTTAAAGTCTAACTTTGCCTTACCATTAGTGGTGGGAAAACGTGTTGCAGTTTGATATATTGTGAGAGAAAAACATTACAGTGTCATGGTCTCACCTGGACTTCATTCTTTAATTTGAAATCCCCAGCTACTTCCTGTTCCTCCCTACCCTCAGTTCCCCAAACTTCACTCCTAATTAGCCCCTGATTGTTTTCACCTGTGCTCCTCACACAATATATAAGCAGCACCTTAGTCGCTCTCTCCTGGCCAGATTGTTTGCAGTCATTTGCCTGTTGCAACTTTCCAGCATTATTCTGTTTCTGGACAGTCTTTTGTGGATTATTTGAACCCAACTTCTTCCCGGACCTGCCTTTAGCCCTACACCAGAAGATAAGTACTGTACTTCAATGTACTGTAAACAAAATGGAGTTTAGTGTCATACCATGCCATATATATATATATATACACACACACACACACACACACACACACACACACACACACACACACACACACACACACACA
>JAUYWH010000058.1:0-14559 GCA_034779795.1 Ctenopoma multispine
ACACAGAGACACACACACACACAGAGACACACACACACACAGAGACACACACACACACAGAGACACACACACACACAGAGACACACACACACACACACACACACTGATTTTATTGTCCCGTTGAACTAATTGTAAAATACTGTTCATGTCACAAACGTCTCAGTTTAACACAGAACAACAGTAGCGGAACTTGAAGCCTTTTGATTGGTTGTTTATCAGTGAAGTGCATCTTGGAAGTTGTAGTTAATCAGTGTTTCTCTTGTGGGACCATGGAGTCGTTTCTCTATTAGTGAGCATGTGAATATAAAATATTTTATCAGACGGTGTTTGAACTGTGACTCAGTGGAATCCGTGTGTTGCTTCAGTTTAAACGCAGGGCGAGGTGTCAGCGTTTGTCTGAAAACCTGCAGTGTCTGATACCAAGGTTTTTGTGTGTGTGGTCTGAGCTGTATTCATTATTTAGTGAGAGCTATTACTGGGGATAAGAGGCTGCTCTCTCCTCTCTCAGGACCGTATCGATTGCTTTAATTGCCCCGAAAGATTGTCAACTCTTAAGATAGATATTAAAGCGCCGGCGAGGCTCTGCCAGGATGCATGGCAAGTGGAGCTAACGACCCTGTGTGTGTGTCTGTGTGTGTCTGTGTGTGAGAGAGAGATAGGGATGAGGATAGAGGACTGCCTGAGCCCAAAGTGGGATTCAACATGGTCCCAGGCTGCCTGTCGTGCAGCGAGTGAGGCCTCGCTTTGCCCGATCAATAACATCCTTGTGAACACACAAGTCACTCTGCGGTGTGCACGGACAGGAAGTACAGAAAAAAAGAGAGGGGGAGGGATGGTGGGACGGAAGGGGGAGGAGTGGGGGAGTGAGCTGCCAGCTGGTTTGTCCTCTGTTTGCAGATCAATATGTTTGGCAAAGAGTTGTTTGTTATCTCGCTAGGTAGCTGCATGTGAATACTACTGTAATTACTACTGAAAATACTAAGCGAATACTACTGAAACCAGTACTGTGAATACTACTGTAAAAGTACTGTAGCTACTACTGGACTCGTTTAAAGTTCTTGAACATTTCAGTGTTACTGTACTATAATGTATTCTTATGTTGACAGATTAAGATTATATATCAGGTATTATATATATATATATATAATATATATATATATATATATATAATACCTGCATAAACATCCAAATATGAGACGTTAATAAATCTTTTATGTTTTGGTTCTAGTCACAGAAATAGTGTGGGCCGGGTCCACAGAGAAACATCGGCTCACACTGGACTCTGCACTTCATACGTCCTCCACCCAAACACCTCCTGACAACTCAATTCAAGAAATATCTATCTATATATCAACACATCATTACATTCACTACAAACCTTCATCACACAGTTTAGGTTCATAGGAAATAAATTATAGAAGCTAAAGTTTATTTAAATTCAAAAATGATCAAATCTGTCCACACAACCACACACACACGGGGGCCTATGGGATCACGTGGAGCTGGTATCTAGTTGGAGGCTCAGATAAAGCAGCAAGTGAGTGAAAGAGCAGCTGAAGGGAAGGCGGGGGGAGACCTGCCATCTGAGATGAACGAGGTCAGCTGAGGTGAGTGACAGCAGCGACGACCCGTCTGTCAGCAGGTCGATCCTCTAAATAACAACTAATCAAAAACACTGACTACTGAGACTGAAACATCAGAAGTCTGAGAACAATAAAGTGTGGAAACACAGGTCCTAACGTCAAAGAGGTTTTTCTTTGTGACACATAATGTAAAACAAAAGCATAACAGTCACCACGAGAACAACGAAACATGCTGCATCACTCTCAACAACTAACAGCTGATGTGGATACAAATCTGAAATTTTGAATTGAAGAATAAATATTTTAGCTTTTTCTTTACTTTATTACTTTAGTTACTATTAAACAGTAATGTCGATTCTTTTACAGGCATTAAATAGAAAAAGCTTCAGGGAACAACTGCATCTCTTTAACTGGCACATTTCTGGTTGATTAAATCTAATCTGAAAACGATATTCTCAGGAAATGACCTGGTGCAGCCACACGACCTTAGATACAACAAACCCTCGAATCAACACTATACAAACATAATTTATGTGTTTTCTGAGGAACACACGTGAGATCTGATCAGACTTCCAGGTGAACCGAACCATCGCTGCATGTCCAGCATTTGAGCTGCTTACAGACGACCAATCACAGCCTCCTGCGTCCTACCTGAGTTAAACCAATCAAACGTTTAATTGATTCCCTTACGTAGTTCGTCTTGGCCACTGGAGAATGTTGATGTGGAGAATCAATCAGAAAGAAGAAACCAGGTCAGGGATTAACCTGATCAACAAAACCATCCAGACTGTTTGACCTGTGTCTGAGTTCAGTCAGAAAAATGACAGTGAAGTGGTGACAGAGAAATGATCCGTGATCTTGAGTCTCCTTAACTAAACATCAGTGAGCCGTGTTTTGTTCTGTTGGTATGGTCACAGCAGCAGAAAAGAAGGAAATGATGAAGTGCTTCTGTTACTTGAACCTGCCGTCAGTGGAAGTGTCTACACTTTTTTACTCCTCTGTGGTTCAGCTAACTCCTTTTGACATAAATGAACTGTTTTCTGGCATCAGCACATCCACCCGCGGTGGTGGAGGGATGGTGATGTAGAAAGGAGGAACCTGGTGCAGAACCACAGACTGCAGATTTCTAGGTTTGTTCTTCTGACCTGAGGCTGCAGGAGACTATGCGCTCTCCCTCCTCGTGTTTCACCTCGGAGAGGAAACACAGCAGGCTGAGGGGGAACACTCCGACACGATTAGGAAGGAAATCACAAGTAATCCAGCAATCCCGTCTGATTTAAAGCTATTAACCTGAGCGCTGACGGCCGTCCTGCAGCAGAGGAAGCGTCCTCGCTTCACCTTCCCTGCAGGAGGTGTTTCCTGAACAGTGAAGCAGA
Organism: Ctenopoma multispine; assembly: GCA_034779795.1. Lineage (NCBI taxonomy): Eukaryota > Metazoa > Chordata > Actinopteri > Anabantiformes > Anabantidae > Ctenopoma > Ctenopoma multispine. Next base: position 2,960 of record JAUYWH010000058.1, read on the forward strand.
GGAAACATTTCAGATTCACTGATTTCTTCTTGTTGTGACCCTCACACACATTTAACTAACTTGTCTTCAAGCTTCAAGAGTTCTCTGAAACTCTTTAACATGTACTAATACTAACAAAAGTCAAAAGAAGCTGTGCTCTAACCTAATGAAACGGTTTCTGTAAAATGATCTCACTGCACTCAGCATCATGGTTCTGATAAGACAACGGTTTTATTTTTTGCAGAAATCGTAGCTTTAAAGGTCAGACATCTTTACTCTCTTAACGTTTGAACCATGTCTGTCTTCACCGTCAGTCAGACATGTTCGTAGCTAGTCACTTATCTGTGGTCATCTGAAGGCAGGTGAGGTTCAGGTGAGGTTCAGGTGAGGTTCAGGTGAGGTTCAGGATGCCGCCTGCAGCTGGTTCAGCGTGGCCAGTCCTCAGGTGAGGTCTCAGCCTCGGCTTGTGGTTTTAATTGGGAGCCTGAAATTGATTAAAGCCTCTTTGAGTGACCAACAATCTCCTACAGGCGTCCGTCTGTCGTTCAGCATCGCTCTGTTGTTTTCTCCTCAGTTACCTGAGCTCACCTGCTTCTTGCTGTGTCCTCAATACAAACATCCTGCTGTGCTTTTCTGTCCCACTGCGACACTGCTGGTTTGAGAAGCTTTGAATGATTTCGACTGGACTGGACTGTAGTGGTTCTGTTGCTGTTTCAACTGTTTCTTTGTTTTTTTCACAAAGATTGTCATCACATCAACGTGTTTTCTCATTGTTGGCTGAGTTTTGTGGGTCTGGAGGGTGTTGCACAAAGTGTGTATGATCCTCTACCAGGTGGTGAGGTGCAGGTTAAATCCCCTGTGGAGCTTGGAATTAGAGCTGACCTGATCCTGCTCAGTCTCTGATCTGTTCCTGGTCAACCTGTTCATGTACTCACTCTGTCTCACACACACAGACACACACAGTCTTCAGCTCTGTTCTGTCTGCTGTGCGTTGTGTTGCAGTGTGTTGTTATTTTTTCATCAGCTTACATGTGTTTACTAGATGATAAAAATACAGTTTGTGTGGTGAAACATGGACGTGAGTTTTTGTTCTCTCAGTAGCAGGTCTCAGTAATATGTTAATGCTGACTTGAGGAAGTACTCAAACTGAATACGTACTAAAGAGAGGCCCTGCATTCAAAATCCTTCTTAGGTATTCTCATGCAGTGTACTCACATTTCCATTGATAGGAAACTCTAGGACATATTAAAGTTATACTAATGCATCAATTAATCATGAAGAACAGTATTTCTAACAGCTTAAGTTGGATAAATCAGATGGAAAGAAGTTATTTAGATTTACAAATGAAACGTTTAAAGAGGAAATCGCTGTTTAGTTTTTTCTGAAAAGGTCACAAGCAGCAGCGTGTAGTAACTACTGGTCTAATCTTTAACGTGCTTTCATAAGATTATGATCTACAGTGAGTAACCATCTCTGTGAGATCAATATAGACATTTAAGTGGACAAATACTCAAGTAAAGTATGTTAAAATTGTGCTTAAGTGCAGTATTTGAGTAAAACTACTTAGTTACTTTCCACCACTGGTTCAGGGTGGAGGGAAAAGTTTTGCTGCTAGCTTCTCTCGCTCGCTGTCCTCTTCCTGCACTCCCATTAAAACTCCTCTCCTGATCCCAGCCGTCCAAAAGATTTGAGAATGACCTTGCAGCGTTCCTCCGGCAGCCTTCCCCACTCGTAAGTGCTTGGGATAATTTATATATAAAATGTGTGTGTGTGTGTGAGGGGGGAGGGGTTGAAAAATGGCCATTTCCATCTTTAGGTGGCCGGGCCTCTCCATTACCAAAATGGGCTGAGTCACTGCACCGCAGGAATCTTAATGAGACGCTTGACTCTCCCTCTCTCTTTCATCCAGCCTCTTATCTCATGATGCAGCAGATTATTCCATTGACTTATTCAAGGGCTGCACTTTATGATCATGAATTTTACTGTGCCAGGGCCGTGCGTGTCCTGCACATCCACCCAGCCACGCCGCCTCCTCTTCCTCCTCCAGCACGCCATCACTTGGTGTGGGCTTCACTCCAGTGTTACAACACCTGGTTCCTCTTGTGTGTGTTTCACTACAACAACCTCAAACTCTTCTCCAGCCAAACCTGGCACCAAATGTAAAGTTTCAGTTACAGTCTGTACACAACAGCACAAACAGCATAATGGAAATGAACCATTTACAGTTTCCCGAACCCTTGGCTTAAGGTATATATGTACGTATGTAATATTATTATTAAAAGGCAGCAAGTTTACTCTGATATTTCACCACACAGAAAACAATATGGTAAATGTTCTGCACTTAAATAGAGCTTTTCTACCTGTACTGTACTCAAAGCGCTTTACACTGCTTCTCATTCACACGCACAAGCACACACACACTCACACACCGATGGCTTGACCTGACACATCGGGGACAATTTGGGCCTCAGTATCTTGCCCAGGCAGGCGACTGCTCTACCTCCTGATCCACAGCCGCCCCCATAATATGCAGGAAATTAAATCACAACACACGAAAATGCACAAACATACAAATGTTTCTGACCTTTCTGGAGGAGCTTAACTTTATTACAATCTAAAACCAAAGGGTCGTCCACAGACGTTTTACCTTCAGCAACTATTTTTAGGAAACAGCCACGTTTGTAAAATATTAAAGGCAGGTTGCAAAGTTGGTTGAATTTGTGTTGTAGCTAATTTTGATGTATATAGAATAGTATCATCTGCATATAACCGAACCTGACAGTTAAATTGATGGCAAATCACTTATAAAAACAGAGAATAAAAGTAGAACCTTTTTACTGAGTTAGCAGATAAAAAAAGGTTTTATTATGATAGTAGAAGAAGAGCTGAAATTATTTTGTGCTTTGATAACAAGTCGTACCAGGTATGGATGGCTGTTTTTATTTGGCACATATGAATGTAAGTTTTTTCACAACTAAACCATGTTTGAAACATTTTGTGTTCATTTCTAATCTATTGCTCAGTTATTCGTAATACATGTGTGATGCAACTCAACGTTAGTTGCAGCCTTGTACTAAAAAAAGATAAAGACGTAAACGACAGCAGGCGTTCAGACCAGCTCCATGTTTTGAGCATTAATTTGTCAAAGTACAGTAGGTTTTCCACGGGTTTATTTCAGGTTGCACACAAACGTACAGCCCCAAGAAGACGTCTGCATGTTGAGCAGTTTCAGACTCCACATGAGGCTTCATGCTGAGGACTGTGGCAGACACTGGTCTGGTTTGAGTTAGAAACCATCATAGACTTCAGTGTTTGGGAAAGAGGCACAGACCAGCAGCAGAAGCCATGTGTTGATCACCAGCTGTGGTTTCTCCCCCTCCTCCTGCTACTGAGAGTCCCGCCTGTTTTTACTCCACCTGCTGCCTCGGGCTGACTTTACTTCAGTCTTATCTCCCCTTTATAAAAGTCGCTGCCTCGGCTGCATTTTGTGCTGATATTTAAAAGTGCAGCGTTCACTTTATGGCTGAAGATCTCGCTGCAGCAGATGCTTCTGTTTCAGCAAACAGCACCAGAGTCCAGCTGTCAAACACTTACACAGCTCCAGAAACTGAATCACTGCTGGTTCTTCACGTTCTGCACTAATAAAATTGTGTTACAGAGACAGAGCTCATCAGCTTTCTGAGATTACCTCTGTACTTTTACTGGAGAGGCTTTTTAAATTCAGGCTTTCCTATTTGCCTCTTTTAGCATCTTCTTCCACCACTGCCACAACCCCTCCCCCCTCTGTCTGCCCAGACAAGAGCAGCTCCAAATCCCCTCCAACAATAATGAGCCTGGCATTGGAGGACCAGCCACGTTATCCTCGCTAAGGTTGTTAGCGCTCAAGTCACTCACCATCCACTGACCCCACCCCCCCACTATCCTCTGCTGTAAGTACTTTACAAGGCAGAGCAGATGTTCGTGATCACAAAGCGTTGAAAGTCTTTTTTTTTCTGCTTGTTCTGACTTGAAATTCCACAGCTGACGAGATGAATATGGGGATAACGTCACCGTCATCGCATCCAGTACACGTGAAGGAATTAGTTTAGGACAGGTTGATGCACAGTGGGACCATTCAGAAGTCCAGAAACACTTCTCCTGTCCTACAGTAGCTCCCATTGTTCACAGAACTTGTTGCTGTTGTTTTAGTGTTTGACACTTTCAGATCTCACAGCACATCACATCAAAATGACAAACACACAGTTTCTGTGTCTGTCTCAGAGGAGGAGCTCGGCCTGAACCAGACCTGTAGGAGCTCCCTGTCTGGTTAGTGCAGGTCGTCTGCATGTTGTGGTGAAGAAACATGTTCGTCCCATTTAAAAAACACCAACCAGAAAAACACGTCTGAACAGATGCAGCCGAACACTGAGTCTGAAGAACAGATCAGGACTGTACGGTGCAGCTACGTAAAGAGAAGTGACCAGTGCAGTACTAGTGGTAGTAGTAGTGGTAGTAGTATTAGTGGTAGTAGTGGTAGTAGTAGTGGTAGTAGTATTAGTGGTAGTAGTGGTAGTAGTAGTGGTAGTAGTAGTGGTAGTAGTATTAGTGGTAGTAGTGGTAGTAGTAGTGGTGACATCAGTCCGTGAAGTGATGTTTTTTGCATCTTCAAAGTATTTTAAAGATCTTTTCTGCATATATGAAGAACTTTATTGATGTTTTCTACAAGTACTTGGTGTAGTTTTCTCTCGTGTACACTGACATCTATACACATGTTCTCTGACATTCTGTCCTGTTTTGACAACAAACTACTTCACTACTGTTGCTGGTAACAGCCGTCTTCCCGCCCTGCCGGGCCCCGGGGCCCCTCCTGCCGTACAGATGCTAGTGCAGATGGGACCCTCGTACCTGCCCGCATCGCTAATGGCACCATGCCCCCCCCCTCGTTCCCCTCCTGGTCTTATAATCCATAAATATGTAATTTGTTCAGCTGTCTCCATTAAATATGCAGATGAGAAGCAGGCGTTTGTTATTGTATTTTTGTGGTTCATTAACGCCGCGCAGCCGCGTATTAGCAGCTCGTCGCTGAGGAAGAAACAGCAGCAGAAACAACAGGGGGAACAGGGAAGCTAACAGAACAAGATCAGAGGTGGAGGAGGGGGCGAAGGGAGGGAGAGAGTCTGAGATCCTCCATCAGGACGGAGAGATGACCCTGATGTCCTCAGACATGTCCACAGCAACTCCGTTCTGAAGGCACCAAGCGCCGCTTCAGCTGAGGTAGCTGAAACTGAAACAGGTGAACGAGCTACAGCTTGTGCCTCTAATCAGTAATCCTACAGACAGAGTATCTGATTACTTCTTCTGAAGGTGTCCAGTGTGTATCACAACATTTATCATGAGGTGATATAGATAAGTGTTACCAGAAACACTTCCCGTTCTTCGGCCTCAGCGTGCAGCATCAGATCTTAATCTGTCTGTTAGGTACGGTGGCCCGGAGAGGACCTGATGTTGAAACAGGCTCCAGTTTCCTCACGGCAGCTCTGACTGTGGAGCAATCGCTGCAGTCAGCAGCCCGTGACCCTGTACTGTTTAAAGGCACCAATACTGTGGAGTACACGTCAACAGTATTACAGTATTAGCACAAATACTGTTTACTGTTACTATTTTCACTTTCTTACAGGCAACAACAGTAAGAAGCCTTTTACACTGAAAGCCCAGGAAAGAGAGGGGTTGTAGCTTTTAATGTGTAAACATCAGGACATAATCAGGATGTGAAACTGTTCTTTAGTTTTCAGAGAAAAGTGTTTTCAGCCGAGTTGATGCTGAATTTACTGAGGCAACAGGTGAACGTGCACAGAGCAAAAACGTCTGTGAGATCACACAAGTGCACATGTGTGCATTTAGCATTTTACAGCAGCACATGAGAGAAGAGTGAGAGTCCCGGAATAGAGAGGTGGGGGGGTTAATCTCATCATGTCTGCTGGCTTCTCTGTTCCAGTGAATCAGGAGGTAAAAGAGGATAACACAGGAATGTTCTGTTCCCAGAGGAGAGGCCCAAAACTCACATCATTAACTCCCCCTGCCTCACCCTCCTCACCCCCTCCCCACACAGCAGACATGACTTTTACCCTGCTTCTGTGTTTAAGTGATTCAGAGCTGGAGCCCCAACATGCAGCACATGTGAAGTGTGAAACAGTTTCAGTTTGTGCGTTAAAATGGTGGAAAGGTTTGTGACTTCAGGCACCATCAGATGTGTGGAGCGATGAGGGGATTGAGAGGGCGATGTGGCCTTCCTCACATTAAAACATTAAACTCCAACACTGTAGTGTAACTGTTGGCGAGAACCTGCCTGAGAATCAACAGGTTTGAACTTCTGAATCAACAGGACAGGGGTTAAGACTTGATGTAAGAATGTGACTTGTTATTTTTATGGAATAATTAATTAGTTAACTTTACTGCTAAAACAACAGCTACAATATTTATGACGATGCATTAAAGCTGCACAGCCACCATGTGGCTGACACTGTTACCACAGAAACACACACAGAGAGACAGCACACGTGTGTCATCTGCTGCACACATTCCCTGCAACCAGATCCCCGTGTGTGTGTGTGTGTGTGTGTGTGTGTGTGTGTGTGTGTGTGTGTGTGTGTGTGTGTGTGTGTGTGTGTGTGTGTGTCGACATCCTGGCTGACACGGCTTAACCCTCTCTGAGGTGGCGAGAACTCAACGACCTGAGAGAGATAGAGAGAGAGAGTCTAACGTGTCTTAAGTCGACTGTCACGTCTAATGAAGCTGATTCTATTGGTCGGGACAGTCGGAGCTCCTGATCTCAGCTCAGTGTGTGTGTCCGTGTGTGTGCGCTTTCGTTAACAGCGTCACTAACAAGTGTCTTAGTGAATTCATCAAGGTTTTAGTTTAGCATCAAATATGTCGCACACAAGCTTTTTATTCCTCATAAATGTTTGTGTTTGTGTTTCCTCAGTGTGAGACTGAAACTCGAGGCAGGTACAGGTGGACGTGTGTGTATCTGTGTGCAGGAGTGAGGAGGTCAGATAACTGCAGACGTTTTGACTTTGTCGTCGTTGAGTTTTCAGTGAAGAATAAAAGACGCTGCAGTTGTGGATCCGATACACAAACGTGTCGTTTTACTCTGAGCTGAGAGCAGAGTGTGTGTCGGTGACTTCGGCCTCTGGGGAAACATTTGTCATATTCATGTTCAGACGTTTTAGCCAACGTTACCCAGCTCGAGGTGTGAGTTCTCTCTGTGTGTGTGTGTGTGTGCTGCTGTGTTGTTTCCTGTGTGTACTTAATGTTTTTTCCTGGCTTCAGTTCAGACTCCACATACAGCTCCCTCATCTGTTTCTACTCAAAACTTTCCCTCTCTCATCTCCTTGCAGTGTTTCCTTTTGCTGTGGAGCTTTCCTTCTACCTTCTTTCTCTTTTTTAAACTCATCCTTTTTCCTTACCTCCTTTCCTATGTTTGTCTCTTCCTCCTTTCCTCTCCTCTTTCTTTTATTGTAAACTCCAGCAATTAGATTTGATGTCAGCTGAGCAAAGGGATGGAAGAAAGCAGTGCATTGTGGGAGGTTTGGGTGAGCTGGGGGGGTAAACTTCCTTCTTAGCAGGGCTAGCAGGAGCAGAGTGCATTGTGGGAATGCGGTGTGTGGGGGTCATCTCCAATTTTCTGTTTGCTGCCTCTAATTCCAGATGAAGGTTCGCCTGCTGCAAGGCCATTACCATTGATTTTCTTTTTCTTCAACCGCTGCAAAATGGGATTGAAGTCACACTGTGGGACCTCCAACTCTTCATCTTCCTCCCCTTCTTCATCTACGTCCTCCTCCTCCCCTCTTTTTGTCTTTCTTCGTCCTGCATTGATTTAACAAGAACCACCCTCCTCTTCACATCCATTCCTCCCTCGTCATTCCTCTTTTACAGCTCTTTTATTTGTTCCTCCTCTTCCCCATCCCTCTGACTTCTGCTCTTCTTCTCTTTCTTCCAACCCTTTCAGTCACTCCTCTTCTTCCTCCTCTTCTTCCTTCGTCCTTCTTCTCTTTCTCCTTCTCCCTTTACTTCCTTCCTCTTCACCTCTTTCTCGCTTATTCTTGTTTCTTCGGGACTTGTTGTATGTTTCCCAGCTGCTGTGACCTCTGACCTTTCACCTCCTGATTCCCTGGTTGTCTACTTTGCTGTGGTACCCAGCCCGATGCTGTTTGTTGCCATGGATACCGTTCAACCCCTGCATCTTTGAGCACTTAACTTTTAGTAGTGATTTATTATCATATAAAAGGCGCAGAGTAGAAAACGGCTTCGTTCAGATCTGTTGGAGGAAACAAGAGGACGCAGTGTCTCACACACACACACACACAGACACACACACTGAAACATGCACAGTAATCATTATTCCTTTCAATATCAAATAGTTTCCATTCCACTCCACCCACCCACTTTGACCCCTGACCTCTCTCCTCCCTGCAGCACTGTGTGTGTGTGTGTGTGTGTGTGTGTGAGATATTGAATGTGCAGAAACACAGAAAGCTCTTGAGGCCAATGAAGACTTTGTTTGAGGCATCTTTCAAATTTCTCCTCTGCACCCCACCCCACTGACCCCCCTCTCCTCCTCCTCCTCCTCCTCCTCACATCTCCCCCTCCTGTATCGTAGCTGTTCCTCCGTTCCCAGCATGCCTCTGTAATGAGAGCTCTGTAAAGCACCATTAGGAATTAAAATTCTCCAACTAAACTAGAAACACATGTAGAGTTGGGTCCGTCAGACAGAGAGAAGCAAACACGAAGCCGTCCCACCTTAAAGTTTCTACCAGTCCCCACTCAGTCTGAAGCTCATCCTGCTGCTGGCCACATGAGCTTCATAGCTGAAGAACTTTGTCCTGTTCTGTTCTATCCTCACATGGGATGGTGTTTTTTTCCTTTTTTAACATTTTATAAAATACAAGTAGAAACGCATGTTAGTGGCTGCAGAGATCACAAAGGACCGTTTCACACACTGGTGGAAGCTTCATGTTCTGTGATTGGCAGCAGGTGCAGAGTCTCTGCGAGTGTGTTTTATTTTAAAAAATCACTCAGCGGAGAAAGAAAAGATCTTCTGTAAACTCACTGTGACCTTTAGAGTTAAATCAGTATGTGACCCAAACTTTAGACCTTTGCATGATCAGGAGCCTGGACGAACTTTGTCTTCAGGTACAGTATGTGAGAAACAGTTGTGGGGCTGAAGAAGCCACGTTCTGATCCCCTTCATAAATAGGTTGTCAGCAAACCGAGCAGGAGTCGATATTGTTTTTGATTTAACGAGCGGGACCTCGGCGTCGAGGCGTCGTCGTCTTTTAATACGTCGACACAATAAATAAATTAAAGCCATAATGTTCTTTCCTCCTTCCAGCTCTATTAATAGTAAGGAGGACGCGCTGCGGATCCAGAAAGGATTAGCATCTGTGTTTGATGTGGTTCCACTCTTTTGCACCCGAATGCGATTGCTCGTCTTGTTTGTTTGCAGCGATGGAGGAGGTGGGAGTGGTGTGTGTGTGTGTGTGTGTGTGTGTGTGTGTGTGTTTTTAGGTTTTTTCTTGCATCTTTTTTCATCTTGTTGCCTTTCGGGGCATCAGAAGAAGACAATGCCAAATTAAAACCGCAGAGACGCTGCTGGTTTCACTGCTGCTCTTTCTGTTGATTTCTTTCTTTGTGTGGTTTGTGGAAGGCCCGACTGGCCCCAGGCTGCAGATCGGAGAGAGACAGGAGCTGCTGAGGATTTAACAGAAACAGAAAGGCATGATGGGAGGGTGAGGAGGGGGAGAGACATGTCAGGGAGGACAGATTTGTCTTAATTGGAGGTTTTTCTGGTGCATCGGAGAGAGAAGCGGAGAGAGAGGAAAACTCCAGTCAGGTATCAAAAGGGCATTTACTGCTCGCTTCCTGTTTCCAGAGGAAAAAAATAAAAGCAGGAAATGTGTCGTCAACGATCGGCCTGACCCCTGTCTGCTGCTGCAGCAGAGCATGCTGGGAGTTCTGCTGCGTACACACTGAGCGTTTTCATGACAAATTCTGTTTCATATTTGTAATGTGTGAGTTTGACTGTGATTTATTTATTTCCACTGAATGTGGATGTAAAACGCTCTAAGTTTAAAGATCATCACTGATTCTCTGGGTCTTCACTCCAGGCCCATTTTTCCTTCGTGTCTCTTGGTGTCTGATCAACGTGCTTAACAACATGTGTGTGAACAGCGACAGGTGTGTGTGTATCTGTGGATCAGGCTCCTATTAGGAGACGTCACTGCTGTTTTCATGATAACTGTTATAAAATATTAAAAATATTCTATTATTATAAAATGATTATTATAAAATATTACATCTTTAGGAAAATATCCAAATATTTTCCTAAAGCTGTTTTATTTAAGTCAAATCTAAAACCAGTGTAAACGGATTTGATCCAGTTCAAATCCAGTTTCAAGCTGCGAAACGAAAACATCAACTCTTCATTTTGCTCCTCACTACTTCTCACTCGTCCTCTTTCACCACATCACACCCCCTCCTTCTTCTCTCTTCCTACCCTCTTATCCCACCTCATTTCCTTTTATCCTCACACCTGTTTCTGCTCCTCCCTTTTCCTTCCTCCTCCTCCTCTTCTTCATTCTGGTTTCTTTGTTCTGACTCTTTCTCCTCCTCTCATATCGTCTCCTTCTCTGACTCCTTGTTCTTCATTTACTCCTCATTATTCTTCCTTCTCCTGCTACCCCTCTTCTCTTCCTCGTGCCCTCCTCTACCTCCCCTCCTCCTCCTGTCTGCAGGAGAAGTGTGGAGCAGATTACCTCCATAGAAGCAGAAAACAGAACAAGTGTGTTGGACAAAAGCAAACGTCCAAACACTGAGAGCCCGGCGGGAGCTTCTATTCAGGCTGTGAAGAGCCCCGAGTCGCCTCCTCTTGCTCCCCCCTCCTCTCACCTCCACCTCCTCACAGACAGCTTGACCTCTGCCTCCCTCTGTCTGGACTCCCCCCTCCCTCACCTCCTTCTCTCCTCCCTCTCCTAGCAGTGATTTTACATAAGCCTGCAGGAAGTTACTAATTATTTCACCAAAAGTATCTGGTTACGCAGTTTTACTCATTATATTACTTTAGTTAAGAGTCTTCAGTCGATGTGTATTTTATATTTAAAGTCTGGTGCGTGAGTGTCCGCGCTCAGCTGATGTGTGAGCATCATGTTGTTACTGTCAGTAGACTGAACGTGTGTCGTGGTCAGAGCGGCTCAGACTTACAGAAACGCTGGAGCGGCTTTGTGTGTCCGATCATTTCTGCCTCCAGAGTCTGTTTGCAGAAATGATCAGTTACTAATCAATTAAAGATGATGATTGATTATTAGAATGATTATTGATTAACAGTCATGTTGTGTATCAATAAATAAACAGGTTGCGTCACATCCACACAAACACCTCGTCAGTGTTTGTGTGTGTGTTTGTGTGTCTGTGTGTGCGTGTGTGTGTGTCTGTGTGGGTGTGTGTGTGTGTGTGTGTTTGTGTGTCTGTGTGTGTGTGTGTGTGTGTCTTTGTGTGTGTGTGTCTGTCTGTGTGTGTGTGTGTGTGTGTGTGTGTGTGTGTGTGTGTGTGTCTGTCTGTGTGTGTGTGTGTGTGTGTGTGTGTGT
>JAUYWH010000059.1:0-14535 GCA_034779795.1 Ctenopoma multispine
TTCATAGTTTTGATGCCTTCAGTGAGAATCTACCAATGTAAATGGTCATGAAAATAAAGAAAACAACATTAAATTAATTAAATGTGTCCAAACCTTTGGCCTGTACTGTATATATACTGAATATATATAATGAATATTGTCTTATGAGATACCAACAACCAGAAGCAAATTCCTTGTGTGTTAGCAAACTTGGCCAATGGAGCTGATTCTTATTCTAGCATGCAGTTTAATTTTGGTTTGGTCCTTGAATTAATTAGTGATGAAAAAAAAGAAATTCATTCCTGTAGACGATACTGAGAAACATCTCTATTTAATTCTTTATGGATACAATGGTGCTTGCAATTTTGTGAACCATTCAGAATTCTCTCTATTTCTGCATGTAGTAAATATGATTTTATAAAATGTGGCTCTTCACAATCAAAGTCTGATCTTGACAACATGGATTTGTAGGAATGAGGCATGGCTCGAACAAAGGCAATTTCTGAAGACCATAGAAGAAGAGTTGTGGATGCTCAACAGAATGGAAATACATTTTTATTTATATAGCGTCAAATCACAACAAAAGTAATCTCAAGGCACTTTACATAGCAAGGTTTAGGACCTTGCTATGTAAAGTATGTATTTGTGTGTTGTACCACGGAGCTAACATCCTCTAATTAACTACTTTCTTTTTCAGAGGGGCAACGGTATCGAGTATCGTACTAAGTGAGGCTGCAGCATTTTCAACAATATAATCAACCTGTACTGAAGTAAAGTTAAGATGTCTGCCCTCCTCTGTATAGGTACATGTCACATGAGAAAGAGGACTCCACCAGTAGACTTTCAGACAGACTTGTCTACAAATGAAGAACGTTCCGCTCCACCCAGGAGTGGTCCACCAACAAAGCCAAAACCAAGCCTAGTAGGTCATAAGGAACAATGTGTAGAAAAGTAAAGGCTTCTCTTGCAGTGGCCATTATCAATTTTCATTAAGGAGAACATTGAACAAAATAGCGCCCATCGCAGTATTTTAGGGAAGAAGGCACTATTCTCCACAAAGAACATTGCTTCCAATTCTACTGGAAGAATGTTGTATTGTATTTGAGTTTGTTGGCTTGCAGGACAAGTATTATTTTTGGCCACCACCAAACGATGCATTCCCGTAAAATAACCTCATACCTTAGAAACTTACTTGGGTCTGCTTTGCTGCCCCAGGACCAAGAAACAAGTTGTAAACAACTTCTCTAGTTAACCTTGATCTAGTAGGGACTTTTAGGAGAAGTTGTTAATCTCTTTAAGTTATGTTAATGCAGAAATAGAGAAAATTCTATTCACATTAGGGACACATTTAACCCCCTTTAAGCACCTTCAACAATTCATCCCCAACATCCCAATAATTCTGAATCCCCCATCACTACACTAATTTTACCCAACCTTCATGTATTCATCCATCTATCCATTCATCTCACCAGTGTAACATTGGCAGAGTCCCCAGAGAAGAACAACATAGCATCAGCCAGGTGTATGCCCTCCAGTGAGATGTAGAGACTCTCCCCTGCTACACACTTCAAATAGTTATGTCGGGCTGGTATAAAGAGAAGAAAAAGTTAAAGGGGATACGGGACACAGCTGATTGCAGCTGATTATATATGTACTCATACCTGAAGGAAAATTTTGAAAAATAAATTTACATTCATATTTCTGCATATGTTAAAACAGCCATTTATGTCTTAAAAGTGGAATAGCGCAATAAAGAGATGGGTGTAAGAACAAAATATACATGAAAAGTGCAGCAAACAGAAAGAGGACACATTTCACATAACTGAAATGTGATTGTATGACCAGTAGCTTATGGACTAATTGATGAGGTAAATTCCGTGTGGAACAGACTTTACTAGGAGACTTTATGCCAATGTCACTGTGACTGGCTTGTACTTCACAAATGTCACATACGCTGATTTTAAATTAAACTGTCAGCTAACTCACGTGTGATGGCCACTCTGACAATGGATATCTCTTTATTCCAGAAGTCTTTCTGAACATAAGTCCCTTGGTCTTCGTAAGTAACCTAATAAAAAGAAACAAACCACATACAGTAAATAGACTCTGAAGATCTAGAAGCACTGGTCATGCTTTAACCAGGCATTTCACCTAAAACTGAACTCCCACCCCCAGCTCCATCATTGCCTTTAGTCTTGCAAAGAACAACAAAGACATTATTTTCCCTACCTGGTCAATGTACCAGCGTCGGTCATTGCCTGTGCCAAAAACCCTACCTTTGTTGTACCTGTAGAAGACAGATTGGAGATGGTCACCCGAATGGATACACATCTACAACACAGGGACCAACATCTTGTGCACATTTAAAAAATCCAATGTCTCTGAGTGCTTCTGACCTCAGTCTGCCTCTCTCCCAGTATAGAAAAGTCTTGTTGGGATCATCAGCTGGGGTGAACTCCAGCCTGTCTGCACCCTTGGGCAGAAAGATTCTTAGCTGGCGACCGTGGGCAAAACGTTCATATTGGTCATGGACAATGTAGGACTCTGTGGAAAAGGCAGGAAGAGAAGGACAATGAAGCAGAATGTCCACCGTTAACATTTCTTCCTAACATTTAAAAATTACAGCTGGTATGACAAACCTTCCAGATAAGCTACAAAAACACACATTTCTATTAATATCATTGTTCTTCTTCTAATTAAAAATGTTTGCAGTGAAAAATGGTAAAGCTACTATGTAGTACTGGACCACAGTCTATATGAAATAAAAAATGCAATAAATAAAAAATAAATAGCTGAGGTGAAGGCATGATGAAGAGATCTCACTTTTCTATTACTGACATTTCTGTGTGTGTGTGTGTGTGTGTGTGTGTGTGTGTGTGTGTGTGTGTGAGATCATCTGTGCATCTGTCGTATGTTGTGATGTGACGTGTTCATAAAATAAATATAGAAACCCAATACTCAATTGTCTTAACTATAACAAAGAAATTAGTTAGTCAGTCAGTCAATGGACAAATCTTCTTACAAAACACACAACTTTAGAGAAAATAACAGCCACCTATAAAAAATACATCTGATTTCAATGACACTTTGAACCCATTCTTAAATTACTCCTGGTCAAATGCAACATCTGGGGTTGAAGATACACACTTCCCCTCAAATACCTAAAATCACAATGTGTCATCATATCTGATCTCACACAGTTTTTTACATGCTATTAATATGTCTTTGAAGATTCTCAGTCATCCGGGGAAGTTATCTGAAAGTGGAGTCATGGCAACTGGACTTGAAATGTTTCACTACTCATCCAAGTAGCTTCTTTAGTCTGAAGACATTTATCCTACAGGTTGGTTTCACTTCACCACTGCCCTGGATGGGCTCATTACATGTTGGTCAGCCACAACCAAAATAATACAAAAGGAAGAACATACCCAGCTGGATAATCCTAGAGCCCTCGGAAGGCACGCTAATTTCACGTTACTTGTGACCTAAAGTATACAGGGTATTCTAGTCCTTGTAGTGAGAATCAAATACCACAGAACACTGTTACTAGACATAATCAAATTATAAATAGCAGAAATGGCCTAAATAGAAGTAAAATCTCAGCTGATGGTCTAACTTAATAATATACTGATATTGTTTCTGTCTAAGATAAGTAGTGACCAGACCTCACAATAAAGAAATGAGCTTCAATTCCAATCTCTGTTCTTTGGTGGAACATGCTGTCAGTTCATCTACAAATCAGATGGGTTCAAAGAAGTCCATTCAATCGTAAAAAAAGCAATGGCTCACATACGTAGTGTAAAGAATACAAATGCACCTCTTTGATTTGTAACTTTGCAAAAAACAATAATCTAGCAGCCACTTGCATGTAGCAGTAAAACTGAGCAGGAATTCAAGTATCCCAAGTATGCAATGCTTCTGCATTACATTGATCACTGTCTGTGTTCAGACTCTGACTGTGACAGAGTAGCAACTAGTTCCTACAGTTGATGTTCCCTTCATAAATATGCCACAATTTCATATACAGAGAATAAAAAGGCATTGTTACTTACTACATAACAGGCACAACATGGGAGGTTATTGTTGAGAAAGAAAATGAGATGGCAACTCACCCACACTGAGAGCAGCAGTCAGCAGGATCACAATACTCCACATCATCTGCAGACAAGAAGACAAGACATTAACATCAATCACTGAAAGCCCTTTGCTTAATTTACACATTAGAATTAGACCATAACTGAACAATCAGGTTCCATCCTTCAGAATAGCGACCTCTCCTGTCTCTGAGTTCAGCTCTTCCTCAACCGTAACCACTTCCATTTTATGGAGGCTAAAATAAATCCTACCCAATATTTACATTGTAATCTGGTGTGTTTTGTCCTCATCTACTTAATTATAGCATGGGGGTTCATCCTCCTTTTCAGCCTACAGTGAATAACAAGTTAATGATAATGATCACAGATACTCTTGGAGTTGCATGTTCCCACTGTTGTGAAGAGTAAAGAGTAATGTACAAAACATTAAGGCAGCTGGCTTTTAGCAATTACAATTAAAAAAAAATTTCAGCTGTCAAATTTGACAGGGTAAAATAAAACCTGGTGACTAATACCTGAAAGACTGGGAAGAGTGCGAATTAGCATAAAAAACTTGTAGCAACTTGAAGCAAAGTCTCATGCTACTATTAGGTTGATTCTTTAACGTTTCACATTGTAGCTAATATTTTTGAATCAGGATCTTTCAGTATCAGTATTTGTACTGTGTGCCTTGTAAGAAAAAGTATCTACAGCAAGTATCTACAGATACTTGTATGTACCATACTTGTTTTAATTTTGTGTTACGTACATTCGATGATGGACACGGTAAATTAGTGGCTACAAAACCCGATATGCATCAAGCTGCAATATGACACCTGTTGATCTAGCTAGCATTAAATTAATGTTTTGGCTGATTGGTCTATTAGTACAAATATTTGATACAGCTACTGTGGAAACAATTGTCCATTTGCACACATCAGACAGAGCACTGTTACACTGAATAGTGTTTGTGTTTTCCAACTGATAAGTGCAGAGCATAGAAAGTGAATTTAATAACTTAAGGTGAAATTGGAGGTGAGCAGTCCTGGGTATTCCAGGTACAACATGCATGGGGTGAGGTGAAGATGTCAGATATGAGCAC
This sequence comes from Ctenopoma multispine, assembly GCA_034779795.1. Lineage (NCBI taxonomy): Eukaryota > Metazoa > Chordata > Actinopteri > Anabantiformes > Anabantidae > Ctenopoma > Ctenopoma multispine. Next base: position 5,155 of record JAUYWH010000059.1, read on the forward strand.
AAAATATTCATGGACATTCATTCATAGCGTGTACAGTTGAATGTTGAAAACGAACTCTAAAACCAGTGTACTACAAACAATGACTACTGAGTCTCTTGCTGAGACTAGGTAGATCATGTTGGAGTTGGAGCTAATAGATTGAGCGACAGTTGGCAGATGGAAAAACTAGATCACTACAGTCATGGATATGGTAATGGGTCGTGTTTTATAGATTGTAAGATTCCTCCAATTGACATATGGAACCAACAATAATACCATATGTCTTTGTTTTCTAAATTCTTTTGCACCATTTAAGATTTGAATGTTGCATTTTTAATAGTGCATCACTCGAACTACTCTGCTGCTGAATTCCACAGAACTAGTAACAGTGTTTTTAACAATGAGTAGAGAAGTAGTACCTGCCTGCCCTCCACTGTAACATTTAACTACACACACACCCCAGAGGTATGTAAGCCTGATTACCAGAGTGCTAACCATCCCCCACCACTCTCGTCAGGATTTTTCCTACTTAAAGTGCATGAGTGTACGAGTGATTAGAGCCTCGTCTGCTGCTGGAGGGAGGGGTCTTACTTACCGCTCACATGAAAATAAGCCACAGAAGAGAAATGAACACACCCATAATTCTGCCCATTTCCACATGTGGGAATGATTTGCCGATGTCAGGGCCTGAGAGAAGTCTGTGGACCTGGGTATAATCCTTAAAGTGTTCTGTACTACTTAATTAGCAGTTTGCGCCTATTTCCTTCTAAATAGTCAAGATTCAAAAAACATTAATCCCAGAGGGAAATTATTTGCCATATCACAGCAACTCACAGTTCAAGAGGAAAGAAATAAGAACCATAACCAGAAAGTATTAACACCAACACAAATACTAAAATATGCAATATAGAAATAGGTCATTTTCAGTCATTTCTCAGTCTGTAATGTAGTGGAAATGATAACAAAATGACATCCCCTGATAAATGACTGTCATCTGATTAAATCAATATGATTACAATAGTTGTCCTCCTCCTTTACTTTTACAGAAAGGAGAAAAGTTGGACAGGTTGAAGGCCACAGGCAGAAATTATCTCCTGTGTCTCTGTGGAGCACCTGATGTTGATCAATCTCTGGCTGAAAGTGCTCCTCTGTCCAGCCAGGACACTGTGAAGGGGGTGGGAGGAATTGTCCAGAACTGAGAGGAGTTTGGACATCATTCGTCTCTCAGCTACAACATGTGGAGGGTCCAGCTCCACACCAAGAATGGAACCAGTCCTCCTGATTAATTTGCCCAGTCTGTTAGTGTCTGCCACCTTCAGGCTGCTGCCCCAGCAAACCACAGCAAAGTGATGACACTGGACACCACAGACACATAAAACATCCACAGCCTGGTGCTGTAGACGTTAAAGGACCTGATCCTCCTCAGAAAATACCAGCAACTCTGGGCCTTGTTGTACAGAGCGGTTGTGTTTGTAGTCCAGTCAAGTTTATTGTCCAAGTATTTGTACTCAGACACTACCTCCACCTCCTCCCCCTGTATAGACAGAGGAGTGACAGAACGTCTGGATTTCCACCACCAGTTTCTTTGTTTTCTGCCCGGTGTTGATGGTTTTGCTCATACCAGCCGACAAAGTTGTTCATTACTCCCTGATATATACTCTGTAATGTCTCCACCTTGAATACATCTTACAACTGCAGAGTCATCAGAGAACTTCTGAAGATGGCAAAACTCTGAGTACAGAGTGAAAAGGCAGAGAGACAGGTGCTCCCCCTGTGGGTGTCCAGGTGGGTGTATGTGTGATAGAGCAGATGAATGAATGCATCATGATGGCATCATCCACTCCAAGTTGGGGCTGGCAGGCAAACTGGAGGCAATTAAGTGAAGGTTGGACCAGAGGTCGCAGGGAGTCCAAGATCAGTCTTTCAAAAGCCTTCATGGGCGGCACGGTGGTATAGTGGTTAGCACTGTTGCCTCACAGCTAGAAGGTTGGATTCCCGGGGTCAACCGGGTACCTTTCTGTGTGGAGTTTGCATGTTTTCCCCGTTTCTGTTTGGGTTTCCTCCGGGTACTCCGGTTTCCTCCCACCATCTAAAGACATGCATGTTAGGTTAATTGGCGACTCTGAATTGTCTGTAGGTGTGAATGTGAGCGTGTATGTCTGTATGTCGGTCCTAGGATAAACTGGCGACCTGTCCAGGGTGTACCCTGCCTCTCGCCCGAAACGTCAGCTGGGATAGGCTCCAGCAACTCCGCGACCCCTACAGGGATAAAGCGGCTTGGAAAATGAATAAATGAAAAGCCTTCATGATGTGTGAGGCTACTGGTCTGTAATCATTTAAGACACTGGGACATGGCTTTTTATTTATAGGGATCAGGCAGGACTTTTTCCATCCAAGAGGGACTCTCTCCAGCTGCAGGCTTAGGTTGAAAATGTGTTGGAGAACACCACATAGCGGAGGAGCACAGGCTTTCAGCACCCTGGGACTAAATCTGGTCCTGCAGCTTTTGTGGAGTGAAACCTGTTCAATTCTCTCTTCACCTGATCTGCTGAGATGGTCCTCACATGAGTGGTGGCTGAGTCATATGGTGGTGGAACAGAGATTCTTGTAGTGGAGCTGTGGTGGATGTGACTCTGAGAACCGGCCTGAAATCTATTGAAAAAATCATTAAGTTCATTGGCCCGATCCACAGTCCCCTCAGTCACCTGGCTGCTGGTCTTATAGCCAGTGATGGTCCTCATGCCCCTCCACACCTCTCTGTTGTTCTGCTGCTGGAGGCTCTGTTCCAGTTTTTTCCTGTAGGCCTCCTATCCCTCTTTGATCTTGACAGGCCCTCTTCACTGCCTCCCTGTCACCAGACCTGAAGACCTTTTATTTTATTTTCACTGTAAAAAATTGTGTTTAAGTGTAATAATTTTTTTTATGTATCTGTTTCAGTCACATCTGTCGCTTATGTTTTCTTGTGAACATGATATCAGATAGACCTTCAGAGAATTTTATTACATCAGGGAGGTTTCATACTGCTGTTACTAAGAGGTGACCACCTCTACTATCAAAAAAGCAATAGTTTTGCGAGACAGAGGGGAGTATAACAATTATAGATATATTTAGCATACATCCATCAGTACCTGTGAAGCTTTTCAGAGTACTGCAGTCATTTACTAATTAATTCACCCATGTCCGCTAGTGCGGAGTACATTTTCCGATGAGAGTGGCCCTTTGCACTAAGTATTCACTTCAAGTGTCTCTCACTTAAATATAAACCATGTTTACTACCAAGCACTGATTTAATGTTTTTACATTTCATACCAAATTCAAAATAAAACTCTAATAACAAATAGTTCCCACAGTTGTTGTCGTCTCTATGGTAACCAAATGACCCGAAAGTACCCTTACAATAAAAACATATGAATTGGCAAAGTTAGCAAACCTGGTGTTGAATCAATAAAACAATAAATGCAGGTCAGAGGTCAGAGCTATTTTAGCGTGAGTATGCCCTAGTTAATTGATCACAGATAGCATCGTTCTCATCAACAGACTAAATGGGATACAAACATACCCGGGTGGCTGTTAATACGCTTGGTCAGCCCATCCAGTGTGTGGAAAACACTCCAGAAAACTTATGACATGACTACACCAAAGCTAAAGGTGGAAACAACATAAAGACTAGGTAAGGCTTCTAAAGACTGGACAGTTCCCACTTCACGCAGGGCAATTAAGTAGAGCAAAAAAGTGGAGCAAAATGTTTAGCTTTCCTGGATAATGGGGACTGCAGAGGTTACAGAGGTAATTGCAGGTGAATTAACTTAGTAAAAAAAGCTAACTTTAGGTACAGCTGTAGTTACTGTTGGTCTTGGTTAAGACATCATCAGTCACTGATGTCAGAATTATAGAAACAAAATTTGTTTCAGATTATAATAGGAATATTAACAAGTATATTTTATGATATGGACAGCTTAGGTTTGCTAAAGATAAGACGTGAGAGACATTTGTACCCCCTCAGTCTACTCTCAGTCTGCACCTGTTTGCACTTCAGCTGTTGTGCATTTCTGAGGGAACGCTGGATCTTAATTTAGCAGAACCGCCCCAAAAATAATCTTCAAGCTACTGCTGCCCTTTTAACAAGACTTCATATATTTTCTGATTTACACAAAATACATTATTAATCTCTATTTAAGGAAAACCCATTTAGAGGTAAGACTTTTATGATGTGAGCGTGTCATCATTCAGCTCCTGTCTCAAGTGTTTCATTAATTTTCAGCATTTCAGTTAAACATTCAAATGTTTAGATGTGCATCATCATGTGGGCATTTCCTACTTCAATCAGGACAAACATGGTGCAGAGCTAATTCTGCATAGTGGTAGAGTCTGAGGAAGAGTTAATTACCCATAATCCTAACCAAAAAGAAAGATTTAAGTGTCCAAGATTTGAATTAAAACGTTAATTGTTTCAATCCAAAAAAGGGAGGAAATCCTTATAAAATTTCACCACCTCCAGCAAAAACACCTAAAGCAAGAAAAGCAGAAGTTGCAGAACATGGTACATGTTAGAACAACAGCAGTGAACAAATTCAAAACAATTTTGTCAGTGCCTTTTATAGCTCTTTCTTTCTTTTTTTCCTGTAATTATATAGCCACAGCTCATGTATAACATACACGAGACTCACGGTGCTAATTCTCCAGATACTTCATAAAGAAGTACACTAACCTCACTGAGTCGTTTCACAACACTCACACAAATTCTGAAGATATTTCCTGAATTTGTATTTAAATTGAATATAATTGTGTTAATGTTAATAATGTTTCTCTTCTCCATAAACAAAGATGGCGAAAATGATATTGCCTCGTTCACTCTACCAAACACAGTCAGTAGTATACTGCTCAATAAAATTAAAGGAACACTTTTTAATCAGAGTATAGTATCAAGTCAATTAAACATACTCTAGTGCAGTGGTTCCCAACCCTGGTCCTCATGGACCCCTGCCCTGTTGTTTTCCAACCATCCCTGCACTTACAGGTTACAGGTAATCAGCAGTGGGTGGAGTATGGGATAGTAGGAAAACAAGCAGGGCAGGGGTCCTTGAGCACTAGGGTTGGGAACCACTGCTTTAGTGGGCCCTGCGCTCACTGCCCGGCACCGTGAAGCTCAACTGGCATTTGCAAGAGGACATCAGGTAAGAGCAGGTTCACTCTGAGCTCATGTGACAGACGTGAAAGGGTCTGAAGAAGCCACAGTGAATGTTATGCTGCCTGCAGCGTTGTTCAGCATGATTAGTTTGGTATGGTTCAGTGTTCAGTGGTGGTCTGGGGAGGTATATCCATGGAGGGACGCACAGACCTGTACAGGATAGACGATGGCACCCTGACTGCCATTAGGTATCGAGAATAAATCCTTAGACCCATTGTTAGACCCTTCGCTGGGTCCTGGGTTCCTCCTAGTGCATGATAATGCTCTGCCTCATGTGGCAAGAGTATGCAGGCAGTTCCTGGAGGATGAAGGAATTGATACCATTGACTGGCCTCCACGGTCGCCTGACCTAAATCCAATAGAACATCTCTGGGACATCATGTTTAGATCCATCCAACGCCGCCAGGTTGCACCTCAGACTGTCAAGGAGCTCAGTGATGCCCTGGTCAGCATATGTGCGGAGATACCGCAGGATGTCATCTCTCACGGTATTTGTATGCATGCCTGACAATGTCGAGGCATGCATACAAGCACGTGGGAGCCATACAAACTACTGAGTACCATTTTGAGTAGCTGCAATGACATTTCAGCAAATTGGACTAGCCTGCCGCATCAGTTTTTCAGTTTAAATTGCTTAGTGACTCATTTTCATTTTCATCAAATGATGTAGCATCCTTTTGTTCCTAACACATTACCCATTTCATATGAGTATGGATATCCAGTATGATTTATTTTTCCAATTGAGATCTGATGTGTTTTCAAACTGTTCATTTTTTGAGCAGTGTTGCATCTTTTTGGAGGAAAAGATTATAATGTGATAATGATATTAACAAGATAAAATTCTAAATAATAACAAAATACTAATGTAAATGAAAAAAAAAAAGTTTTATGTGAAAAAAAAATAGCATCTCTGAGATCTCTCTAAAATGATACATTTCCAGGACTGAACAAGATGGTTTTTCACTCAGAGCACATAGAAGGTTTCAGGAAATACCTTGAGAATTTGTGTAAAAGAGCGTTAAAGGACTGAACTGAGGTAGAAACTGTTGTCATGTGGAGTTCTCTGGACATACATATTATCTAACTGGTGTAATTAGCCTTTCACACACACACACACACACACACACGTCGAATTGGGATAGTTGCTGATATTTTCGACAGCATTTGAAAGCCTTGCCAAGTCCAGCCTCGAGAAAAAGGTGGGTCGGACATTCCCTCCCAGAATCCCCTCAGGTCTCCCAAACATGGAGAAAACAAAGGGAGTGTGTGTACGCGCGCGCGTAGCAGGCGGGATGAACAAAACAAGAGGTGTGGCCACGCGCGCGAATTCTACCCTATGATATACTTTCCTGTCGAGCGCGCGCGCTGCACGACAGGAGAAAACACTGTGACATGCCCCTAATTACGCGCTCTGCCCGGACAGACCAAAAACACACAATCCCGAAACTAAATGTCACAAGTGAGGAGGATAGAAAGCAGAGCAGCGGACAGACGTACAGTCATGTGAACGTCAACCGGCAGCAGCATCACAGAAGGGACTAGTTCTCCAGACTCGTGCATCATGGACGTTCAGAGAAGAAAAGTGAGCGCATGTGTGTGAATATGAGTCCATGCGCTTTGTTATAGTGGACGTTAGAGGCTAACTTTTAACAAGCAAACCACTCCGACTGCTCCCTCTAACCCGTGACACTCACCTTCAAGTCAGAAGTAGATGGTCCGTCTTTTCCAGCCAGAGCGTCAGTAACACACTGCTGCACCCACAGGAATGAAGTGGAAAAGATGGGCGGAGAGCGGCCGAGGAGTGCTGCCTTCAGGATACTATCGGAAATATGCAAAATGCAAGGAGGGGAAATCATGTAGGGAAAGTTGTTTGGTTATTATGGCCAAAATTAAGTTTAATTTTATTTTCTCACATAAAGTTAAATATGGTAGTGTTAAGGAATGGGCTGCAACGGAAGTGAGCAGTAGTGAAAAGTATTATGTGAAGTAGTTTTATGTGACTTTATAATTTAGCTCAGCATAGAAGAACACAAAAGAAAACTACTACCAGCCACTACCCTTACCACCAGCTGTTCCTTCACTCCCAACCAGTCCCACCTCAGCTGTTCCATTCCTAACTGTTGTCCATAAGCTGTTTAATGACTGAAACAAACAAGACAGAGAAAGTTAGTAATTATAAATAACTTCTTAGAGCTTCCCAGAATTTAAGCGTATATAACATATTTTGTTCTTAGCTTAATTAAAACATTTCAATTAAATCAATATCAATTTATACCACATTTCAAAATAACTGAAGCACTAGTGTTGATCAATTTTCAAAAGCTTCAGCAATAACACATGAAAATGAATAGACAAATAAATAAACAAAATCACATAAAATGAAATGAAACATATACAATTATGAACAAAACAATACAGAAAAATTTCATGGATAATGAGCATTAAATTTAATTGAATTAAGTCTTTGATCAAGACTGGAAGAGTGCTCCAAAGCTTTGAGGTTGCTACGGCAAAGGCGTGATCACCCTTTATTACTAGTCTTGAAGAAGGAACAGTTAAAATAATACATCATATCAGTGGGGCATAGGAGTTCTAAAATGTACTAAGGAACTATTCCTTTAAGAGCTTTAAAAACAAATAAAATATTTCAAAAAGGATAGTGAATCAGATGCCAATGCACTGATTGTTTTGGTGGGGCCCCCTTTGCATGTCAGTTTTCAGTTGCACTCTAACCACATATCACCACTTGTGTAAGCCAAAGCACCATTATCATGCATCTCACCACTTTAAATAATTAAATTAATGTAAAAATACACAGTCTGTGTTTTCAGTCATTTACTATTTTTACATTTACTAAGTAAATTTCACCCATCTCTCCATCAACTGTCACATACAGTCAAGCAGATCATTATGCATTGTCTCAGATGTCGTCTTAAACACATTAACGGTCTGCAGGTACTGTTGCATCCAGACATACAACAAAGTCCACCAGCCCCATGAAAATGCCAGGATTTTTTTAATGTTCACTTTCATCATGACCACACAATGTGAGCTCAAACGCACCACAGAATTTAATACAGTCTATTGTCTTAGATAAATACTTTCTGACTTTTTCTGGAAAATGTAGTTAATTCATAATACCAATGTGAATCCAGCCTTGTTCTGTTCCTGACAGCTGACAGAGGAGGCAGAGGAACAAACCAAAGTGAGTTCTGCATCTAATTATTTAATACATTTCAGTGTTCAGATAGCACGTAGACATTTTACTGTCAAACTAAATGACATATGATCTGGCTGTGTTTTGGTCTTTAACACTCAAAGGCTAGCAGTGGAAATCACTGTTGGATGTGTGTGACCTTTGAAGCCTTAAACAGCACTGCATGAGAAACCATTTTGCTACCATGATAAATGTAGCCACATGTACTGGGAGTACTGTTGCAGAGTATTGTCCCCTGGCTGTATTACAGAAGGAGGAAGCCAAACATTTCTGTGCAGAAATGCCGAACTAGAACATCCAACTCTGAAACTGGTTTGTGTTCCACATCCAAGACTTAAGACAGCTAAAGACCACAATATATTATTTAACTAACTTACTAACAAACTTAGAATATTTTAATTATTGCATTTTTTCATATCATATGCATGCTGCAACACAGTAGGCCTACACACTAGCTATAAAGAAAAATCTTTCCATCCCTATTCAAGTTACCACATTTAAACTAAGGAAATGTAGTGAACAATAAGAACTGAAATGTACCTCATAGTAGCATGTTAGTCTAATTGTCAAACCTGACAGCTATGTGCATTGTGTAATGCTGGATGTGGAAAGGGGTGAGGGGGGCAGAGAGAGGTTTATCGTCCTGAACACTGCTGCCCTAATCCGTTCTTAGAGGCTTAGTGGAACTTCAGGTTAGACTGACCACAAATACTAGCTGACAGAGGAGCATCCAGACAGCCAGGACCCTCCATTCATGTCCTGCTTGATTGTTTTTTTTCCTTTATTTTATTTAACTTTCATACCTACTGCTCTTTCTCTGAGTCTGACGGCTGCACTCCAGTCAGATCTGCTGGATTCATTGAAGGAACTAATCCTTTCCACTGGACTAATTTGGAGGCCATCTTAATAGCTGTTGTAGGGTAGATCTATCTATCTATCTATCTATCTATCTATCTATCTATCTATCTATCTATCTATCTATCTATCTATCTATCTA
>JAUYWH010000060.1:0-14520 GCA_034779795.1 Ctenopoma multispine
TCATTGGCGTGATGGGTTTAAGGTTCACGGGCGCAAGGTGGCAGGCACCTTCAAAGTTTCCCCAGGAACTTCTAGTTTTATTAATGTTATTTTCCCAACTTATTTTACTATCAATATTTATATATATATGTCTACCCTGTTTTCTCTTGTTTGAGTCTCAGCCTGAGCACAGTCAAATGTGACGCTGAGCTGAAACTGCTGCTTTGTTCATCTGTGTAAAGAAGAATCGGGTTTCTTCTTTTTTCACTAAATCTCTTTATTATGCCTGACATTTGGTGATTTTCCAGTTTCTCGGCTTTAAATGTTGCTGAAAACAAACCGTGACATGCATTAAGTAGTTTAAGCCCTGAGCTGTGTCTGCAGGTTTCCCTCTGTCTGAAATCACCACCTGTGTGAATAATTAACTAACTAATCATCATCAAACTGAACTCATCTGTAAACCAGAGAGCAGTGCATTGTGGGATTGTTAGAACAAAGCAGTGTAGACACCATCATCACTACTGTGTACTTTCATCATAAGGACAGATGTACTCAGTCTTATTCGGACATGAAATGAGGGGCAGGAGATGAGTGATTTAATATATGTATATATGTATATAGCCTAGGAGACAAAGCTGAGGGAAAACCTGCTGCTTGTTACTGACTGTAATGATTTGATTGTCTCCTAATAACTGAACGGGACTCAGCTGCTGTCTTCTGTCCTAACAGTTGGACAGTCAGTGAGGACATCAACAGAGACCCAGAGCGTCTAAAGATCTACATCCAGACAGAGAAGAGAGTGAGGACACAGAGACAGAGACACGATGTGGACACACTTTATTCCTGGTTCCTGGTTCAGTTAAACACTCAGTGTGATGGAGGACGTGACTTATAAAGAGTCTGGACGTTACTTCCCTGTGCAGGTGGGCTATGTGAGGCGCTGTTGGGGGGCAGACCTGGATCCCTGTGCTCTCCTGAAGGGATGGGCAGCAGCGGTGTGAGACGTGGGTCTGGACAGGATCTCGTCTTTCTTCTGCTCGTACAGCTGCTGCAGGATCAGGCCCTGCTCGTGCTCCCTCTGAGCCTGAGCCTGAGCCTCGCTCCGTAGCTGCTGCTGCTGCTTCACCTGAGCCCTCAGGTCTGCCTGGTAGGCCTCGCAGGTCTGCCTCTGGCTGTGAGGACCAGCACAGACACGGGTTCAGTCTGCAGGACTTTACACAGAAAAGAGGAACACACAGAACCACGTACCGTCTCCTCTGCTCCTCGTCCTTCACCCTCATCTCCTTCACGACCGTGCTCAGCTCCTCTCGCTCTTTGGCCAGCTCCGCTCGTCTCTGCACGTTCAGCTCCACTGCAGCACACAGAGGAGACGGTTAATCTGCAGACGTTCTCACCTTTTGAAGAGAACAAACTCTCTCTGTTTGCTTCCTTACGTTTGTGCTGGATCTGCAGGCGTCGAGCCTCCATCACCTCGTTCATGAGCCGGTTCCTGGCCTCCCTCTGCAGGCGGCTCTGCTCCTCTCGTTTGGTCCAGGTCTCCTTCAGCTTCTCCTCGATCAGCTGCTCCGTCTCCGCCTCCTCTCTCCTCTGCTTCTGCAGCTCCTCGGACAGGTACTGTCGGTACCTGTGTTGCTCCTCGCGCAGCTCCAGCTGAGGAAACACACACACACAGCATACGACAGGCTCAAGTCCACCTTCAGCTTTCTACACTACTCACCATGTAAACTCCTTTAAATTTACTAGTTTGACCTGTAAATCAAACCAGAAACCACAACTAATGCAGGAAAACTGAATAGTGCTGTAATGTTCTGTGCACGTTCACTGACTTTGTTTCTGATTTTAAGAATCTAAAACTGATCAAATCTGATTAAAAGTTTGTCCACAGAAAATAAATCAGCGAAGCTCCAACCTGCTGACAGAGCTCACAGCACTCTGACGCCCCCTACTGGACACATTAACAAGTTCATATACTGCACTTCTGGTCTAACAGGGTCACTATCATTTTACTGCAGTACTTTAAGACATAAATACTTTCCTTTGTGTTTCTGTCATCATTTGATACGCGTACAGTTAGTCCGAGTCCTGGATTAGTAACAGCAGCTCAGTAACAACGGTCAGTGAGCAGAGCTCAGACTTACGGTCATAAAGGTGTATAAATAAATAGGCTACAGTCATTTTAAGCTGCAAAAAGAGGAAATTTAATTCTATCAAAGTGAAAATGATTTAATCTTTTCTAAATGTACGACATTAATGACGTTATCCAGGGTCAACGATTCTCAGCACATTTACCTGTACCACCTGCGTGTACCTGTGAGCTGCTCAGGTGTGTTTACCTTCCTCTGAGCCGCTTCCTGTTGCTCGTCACTCTCCTGTGCCAGCAGCTGCTGCAGGATGCTCATGTCCAGCTGCAGCTCCTCCTGCTGCTCTCGGGCCAGACGCTTCATCTTGAGCCTCAGACCCTGATCCAGCTGCAGACGCCGGGTCCGCTGGTCCTGAAGCTTCTGCTGCTGCTGCCACTGCTGCTGCAGACGCTGCATGTCCTGCTGCTGCAGCTGCAACACACAGTGAACACCAACGTTTGAGGAACGTTGTTGGAACCTTTAACACTGCACTGTGAATATAAAGACAGTGACTCAGACCATGAGACGCGCCTCCTCCTCCCTCAGCTCCTTCTCCTTCTGTCTCTGCTGCTCGGCTGCTTCCATCTGACTCCTGAGGACGTTGAGCTGCTCTGTGTTCCTCTGCTGCTGCCTCTGCTCCCGCTGCCTCTCTCGCTCCTCTTTGGCTCGGTGATCAGCCTCCCACAGCTCGTCGAACAGCTTCTCCTCCTGCTGCTGCAGCAGCTGCTGCTCCTGTCGGCTCCTCAGCTGAGCAGCTCTCTCCTCGCTCACCTGCTGCTCCCTGCGCCTGCTCTGGACGGTGCGCAGCTCCTCACACTGCTCCCTGACCACAGGAGAAAACTTTTACTCACAGCTGGTTATCTGTACTTTTACTGAAGTGAAGTATCCGAGTACTTGTATTTACCTGAAGAGCTGCTCCAGCTTGTCTGACACCAGCTGCTGCCGCTCGCTCTCCCTCCTCACCCTCAGAGCTTTGGCCTTTTCTCTCATCTTGGCCTGTCTCTCCACGGTCGTCTCCTTCGCCTCCTCCAGCTCCTGCAGGAGCTGCTGCTCCTCCTCCTCCAGCAGCGCGCGGAGCCTGACGACACAAACATGTTATTGTCATGATTTTAATGTAGAATGTGTGGTTTTAATGTTACAGAAATGTCAGAGAGTAGAACTGTAACTCTACATTACTTAGTTACTTTCCATCAGTGCACTACACCAGAAAAAATCATGTCTCTCCACGGACCAACCTGTCCCTCCTGTCCTGGATGTTGGACTCATACTGACTCACAGCAGCCTGGACCTGTCTCTGGACTGTCCCTCTCAGGAAGTGACTCTCTGAACTCAGGAGCCAGGAGTTCTTGATGTCCCAGATCTGCTGGTACCTGGTGAACTCCAGGACTTTGTCTCGAGCCGCGTCCTGTTTCTGTCTCTCCAGGATCAGGTGGTCTGCGGGTCTCGATGACGGGAACTTCGCTCTCTGTCCGACGGGGAGAAGACACACTGAGATCAGACCGAGGGAGCAGACAGAGACAGAAGTCCAGAGTCCACAGAGTCCCTAGCGTTAACCTAAAGCTAAAGCCTCAAACGAACCATCATCACCATCATCATCACCCACGTGTTCTCTCTGCTGGAAAGGTTCAGTGGTGAAATGTAACTAAGTACATTTAGTCGAGAACCTGAGGTGTTTGTTTTGATTAGCTGCAGCTGATGGTGTGATAGTGACTGTGATCATCATTATTATTAATCACTATGATTGACCATTATTTTCATTATTGATTAATCCAGAAAATAATCAGGACATGAATCAGGAACCCGAACATCAGCAGCAGCTCTGTGTAACATCAGGAGAAAGTTTTAACTCGGGATCTTTACTTTTACTTCATTACCACACTGAAAAAACTCCACTGCAGGTAAAACTGCAGTATTTACACGTTACTATGGCGACAAGTATCATCCTAAAAAAGTAATAGGTTCTTTTAATCCACTCATCGTTTGATTAACTGCTTAAATTAAACAGCTCGTATTTAAATATCTTAATGTGCAAAGTAACTAAATACATGTACTGAGTAAAAAGTACAATATCACCTGTCATTTTTAAGTAGATGTGTAAAGTGGAATAAAAAGAAATACTCAAGTACTTGAGTACTGAGTAGATGTGAGTAACGTTACTTCCTCCACCACTGCCGTATAAAACAAAGTAACTGTAACGGGCGGATTACTGCGTTACATATTTAACTGTGTATTAAATAACGAACTGTATAACAGAACCGTTACAGCTGGTACCGCGAGGTTCCGATAACCCCACGTCATGTTTGAAGGTTTGGACCCGGTTTAACGGAACCGGACGCTCAGTAAGTTACCGGTACTAACGTCCGTTACTGGAGTAACTCACCACGGCCACGGAGTGAGGTGTCGGTCCGGTGAACTCTCGACATTTCGTCCTGTGACTCAGCATCGTTTTCTCCAAGATATGAAGGAAAATGTTCGACTCTCAAACAGAACTGAGGTCCGTTACCATGGCGACGGTAAACAGGAAGCGGCGGAAACAGGAAGCTGGTTCTGCTTTTAAAACAATAATCTTTTTAATAAACTACAATATGACTACAACAACCTTTCATCAGAACATTAAAGAGAAAAAAATATATAATGAAAATTTAAATAATAAATCATACGTAAAATAAACATAACGGGCAGTTTAGGGTTTATTTTCTACATTGTCATATTTAAAAGTTTCTCAGCATTTTTGTTTTTCAGAATCTTAAAGGCTTTAAAGTGAGAAAGGAATTTAATTTAATTTTCTTTTTTTTCCAACTTAAACTGAACAAAACAAACTGAAGATTGAATCATGGCAACTGGACTAGAAGTCAAACTTTACCTGGATGACTGAGAAACTTCACAGAAACAAAACAAACTATTATTCGGTTTTATGATCTGTGATGGTCTCAACATGCTGCAGATAATGAAGCAGCAGACAAAGCATCAGATCTGTTTGTTCTGGTCTGTGATCTGCACCAAAGCGAGTATTCTACGTGTGACGAGTGTTACACGTAGAATTTAGATTAATCTCCAAACAGCTGAAGTTGACTGGTGGAGGCATCAAACAGGACAAGTGATTACACACGACAAACAGTGAAGTGAGCCTTTAAAAGACTCCTCAGACAAACTGTTCTCACAGAGAACAACCAGACGAAAAGAAATGACTGAATTCATCAAAGAAGAACAAGTTAGAGAATTTATTTCCATTCATTTCTTTAGTTAAATTCACAAGTGATTTTATATCAAAATTAAGATGTTGTACTTTTTGTTAATTGGAGTTAAAGTAACTCAGAGTTAATTAGATCAGACTCAAACTTAATCTGACTGGTTTCCTCGTTGCAAACATAATTGTTCTGACACCTCACTAACACCAGCACCTCCCTTCACTTCCTCCTGACACAGGCCAGATCAGACTTTAAAGTGCTACTGAGGGAAAATTAAACCTTACATTGAGGTTCATACCTGAAATTGATAGATTTGAGCAGATTTAAGGGTTAAATGTTCTTACGTGGGACATTTTGTATCATGGATCAGTAAAAATCTGTTGTGTCATCAGAGGACAGGTTAGTGCTGGTTGTGATGAACACAGGGTGTGATCAGGAAGACCTGACAAATAAACACTGGAATTAAACCTCTTTTGACTGTGTGTTCTTCCTGCTCTGCAGCTTTTCTCTGACACGAACTGAACAGTGTTGTTGGTGCTATGACTCTCTTATAACTTAAGCAGATGAACAACTGAAACTCTCAGGGTTTGCAGAGAGAGAAAAGATTTGTAGTCTCCAGCATAGCTGCAGGTGGAAGAAGGAGGAGGACGAGTTGTAAAGAGGAAAGGACAACAGTCGACAGAGCGGCGGGTCAGTCAGAAGCAGAGTCACGAACAGAGCAGAGTTAGTACACTGCGACTGTAGAGAAAGTGAACAGGTTAATTAGTGTAATGAACAGGTGTCTTCAGTGTGGAAGTAATTAGTTCATGAAATAAAGCGTGGGAGTAAAAACCAGAGATGAAACAAAAACCAAATCAACTCATGAGCGGCAGGAAATCAGGAAGTCAGAGCTTAGAAAACACCTTGTTGTTGTGGGGGTGTGCACTATGTCCTCGTATTTTACAAAATTGTTGGCAAAGCCAGGTATGATGCTGAACACAGCAGGTGTGAGAAGGTGCTGTCACAATGAAATGTTTGATGTGGTTGTGTGTGGAATAATGTGAGGACTCAAACACAATATGTTAATGTGGTTAGATCATGAAAGGAAATGAGGACAAAGACACAGTAACTATAAATAATACAAAAAACTCTTTAGCTGCATTTGTACTTCTGGGACCACCGGGTGGGATTTCTTCAAACTCACCAAAAGTCTAATTTGTTTTCAAAACACACACAGAAAAGAACAGGAGTCTGTTTGTTAATTTATTGACTCATCAGTTTATTTTGGGGTCATCAGATTTAACTATTTCACCAAAGTCTCACATAAACAGAAAGACTCTGTGTGTAACCCTCACAGCTAGTCAGTCTGAATCAAAACCAAACCACAAGACGTCTCCTGGTAATAAAACCTTAGAACTGTAAAAATAGAAAATTATAACGCTGACAATGCCTCGTTGGTCACATATCCAGTAAATATAAAATGTATTCAGGTTTATTTAGTAATGCAAACATAATTTAATCTTTTTTTCTCTTCTTACAGCAAAGACACATGAAAAACACAAAGGTAAAAATCCTTCAGACTAGTCTGATCCTCGGCCTCGAGCAGACCTGTGACTGGTTCTGTGGACTGCGTCTCTCACATTTCTTCACCAGTCGTGTAGCTGGTTAATTTTCTAAAAGCGACTAAAAAGTTTGACAGTGTTGCATAACAACTTTTAATGTCTCTTTGATCAACAATGTACAGGTTTCTTTGATTTTAGAGGTCCATGGAGGATGGAGCAGTTCTTACACGACCAGGTCTTGTGCTCGGATGCTGTATTCAGACTGTTCTTTGTCTGTCGCATGATCTTTGGTCCATTTAAAGATCACATAGAAAAACTCAATGATGTTGAGCAGCAGCGACACCAGTGACACCACCAGCATGAAGGTGATGAAGATGGTTTTCTCTGTTGGACGGGACAGGAAACAGTCCACCTTGTGTGGGCACGGGGACCTTTCACAGATGTAATCTGCAGAGAGTCTGAAGCCCAGTATGTACCACTGAATGACTAGAAAGACCACCTCAAACACAGACTTGAAAAAAATGCTCAATATATATGTTCTGAGCAGAGGCCCCTTTATCTTCACTCTGCCCTGCTCCTTAATGCCATACTTCTGCTTTTTTATCTTAATCTTCTCCAACTGAGCGTCAACAACATCCCCGTTTTTCTGTGCAGATTTAAGCTCCTGCTCTCTCCTGCTGAGTTTCTTTTCCTTTCCGTTCAGGTGGAAGACGTGAGCCAGGTAAAGGAGCGTGGGTGTGGACACAAAAATGATCTGGAGGACCCAGAAGCGAACGTGGGAAATAGGGAAGGATTTGTCGTAGCAGACGTTCTGACATCCAGGTTGCAGGGTGTTACATCTGAAGGCAGACTGCTCGTCTCCCCATGCCGATTCCACGGCAGTACCCAGGATGAGGATCCTGAAGATGAAGAGGACGGACAGCCAGACCTTCCCCCCAGAAGTAGAGTGGGCCTGGACCTTGTGCAGCAGGCGACCCAGAGCACTCCAGTCACCCATCCTCAGGGAAGGTTTATTGGACCAACAACATCGAACTGGTAGTAATAAAAAAACAGACACAGTGTCTCCCAGGTTTACACAGATTCAGTAAAACTTGGACACAGACATCATCTACAACATCTCTGATGTCGTCCAGACGTATGAGGATCAAGTGCTGGACTGAACATCACTGTATGAAGACTGAACAGGTCCAGGAATTTAAACACCCTGGGTCACTGTGACAGGAGATAAAAGTGTCTGCAGCAGCATGAAGCCACAGCAGCAATGAACAAGCATCTGTGACATTTGCTTTGCTCAGATATTTTCTATGGAAAGACACTTTTTCTAATAAAATCAGTTAAACTTTGAATCTTTAATGAACACATCACAGACATCATTGTGTCAGAGTGGTCCTACCTTTTGTTGACTTCAGGAAGATCTGTGATTCTGAGAAGTGTTCAAAGTTTTTATAGCAGCAGATGATTCACTTCCTCATTCCTTATCATGTTTATCTTTATTCTTAGTCTATATGTTGCGTCTGTTTCCTGATAGAATTAGTTTTTCCGTTTCTGATAGATGCTTCATACTGTTAATAAACTACATGTTTGTAGTTTTATTTATTAGTAGTTTTATTATTATTTATTGACGGCTAAGCAGATTGCTGGTCTTTAAAGAAGAGCTCTCTACTGGATCTACTGGTGACTGAAAAACTGATTAATTAATTGAATCTAATCGAGCATGTCACTGCAGGTATTAAACTCACGTCATATTCAGAGCATCACACAGTTACAGAGAGACTTACACAACATTTCAGTTACTGAACCACAGAAAACACTAAAGCACATCAGGTAATTACCCTGTCAGGAGTCTGTGCACCTTTAACTGCAGCAATAAGGACCAAGGAGAGTCAAGAGCTGAACTCAAAGCTTCTTCCTCCATTTTTATCAGCTCGGACTAAGGACCTGGTCCCTCATTGATCACTGGTGCGGTTGTACCTACAATCACAGTGTTAGTCACAGGCTGTAAGTATTACCCTAAATGTCCATAGCATACCATTTACGTCTATCCAAACTATATGAGTTCATTCATTTCCTGTTGAGCCACATATCAGCAGCAAATCTAGTTTCTGTGAGAAGATAAGAATGCTGTAATGTTGACAGTAGTATTCTTTGATACTGTGTGTATCAGTTGGATGGCTTGAAAAGCTCCACAGTGAGATGTAGGACTGTGCCCTGAACGTTTTATATACTGTATGTGGAGATAGCAATGGCTTAGGTAGCATGATTACCCCTCAACTTTAGGGTCGGTGTATTGCACCCTGACTCCTCCCCGAGTCCTCCTGGCCTCAGGACAAGTGTCTCTGGACTGAACCACAAAGTGTCCACATAAACCCCAGCTACTGAGGGTTGGTCCCAGGCCTGGTAAATCAGGGACGGTTACATGAATCAATGTGCTGGGGCAACCTGAACTACAGGATAAGCAGAAGGAAAATGAAATCTAAAACACTGTATACACACACTAGAATCATAATGTGCATGTCAAATACATACGGTATACATTTAGCAAGGCTTTTATGTATAAATATAATTTTACTTCCTGTTGAGCCACATATCAGCAGCAGCTCTTGTTTCTGTGCTTGAAGAGGGTGAAAGAGACCGAGACAAGCTTAAACATTCTTTACCCAGGAAAATAAAATTCAACTTCCTTAAAAGTGATAAAAGTGGTAAAAGGATGAAAATGCTCAGCTGAACAACTTTAACCAGAATGAGGTGACAATAAGGGGGCGCTAGAAGACGAATCAGCTGAATCCTGATGACCAATGACTGATGTTGTTTTTCCTTTCAAATGTGACAAAAACAACAGATTTATCATAAATTAAAACTGACTATACTGTGACATCACTGCTGTAAAGGTAAAATAGTTAAACAACAGTCATGACATAAACTCCTGCTCTTGTTAGATCATCTCAGGTTTTTTCTGATGAGGAATGTTGGTGAAACCAATAAAACTATGTTGAAGATGGAATTTCAAACATCTGGATGATGGAACCTTCCTGCGAACATCCTTTCAGTGTCTGATGGGAATGTGAAACCAAGACCCAGATCCACACCCAGACCCAGGGGCTGTTGTTTTTTGTGTTTTGCACGGCTTTGTTCTCTTTGCATCTGTTTGTGTTTTGCATCTCTCCGTGACCAATTTCCTGCTCATCAGCTTATCAACTTTGCAAAAGGAGTTTACTTTGCTTAGTGAGCAGACTGGAACACAGAGTTAAAAACAGCAGCACGATGGAACCTGTGGTAAAAGACAACTTCTTTACTACAGAGTCTAAATCAAACTAAATCGTGCTGATTATTCTATTTGACCTGTGTGGACATGCTGCATGTCTGTATCATGGTCGCAGCCCAAACAGCACCGTGGTGCTTCACACTGATCAGTGTGTATGTGCTGGTCCTCCTCCTGAGGTATAAGTGTGTACACCAGTCTGAACTGGTTTTAAGGATGTTTCTCACTCAGTGGATCCAGTGTGATTGTACACTTCATACTCACTTCATATACACTGTATACTACATTAAATCTCCAGCAGTTGATGACTAATGACTTGTTTAAAAGTGGAGGGAAACAACAGAACACACTGGATCGATGTTCATCAGACAAACAGACATGAAGACATAGTTTAAGCAACGTTGAAAATCTACAACTGAAATCTCATGTGCAGAAACAGTACTGTGCAGAAGCTCCTAATCTTCTTGGGTTCGTCTCTAATTCTCTCCACTCATGTTCTGCAGAGTTTAGATCTGGTCTTTGGTTGCTCAGTCACACATTTGTCCTGTAGTCAGTCCAGGGTCACTTTAACTGTGTGCTTCAGTTGAACCGTCTCACATCTTCCTCCCTCTGCTCTGACCAGTCTCCCTGGTGTAGAGGGACCAGGACATTTCAGCAGAACTGATATTTGTCTGGATTAGTGGGGATGATGATCTTCATATGTGATAGTAAAACTCCATCCTTACTGATGATGATTTCCAGTTCTCTGTGTGCAGTGTGACGTCCTGGTCCTGGTCCTGGTCCTGGTCCTGGTCTTGGATCTCACCTGGTGGTGCAGTGGCAGCGTCTTCTCCTCCATGTCCTCGGGAATGGAAGCTGCAGAAAAGGCACATATATAGAGTGGTAACAGATAATCAACGTATTATACTGTTCACATACAGCAGATACTTTCTGATAAAAGAGGTGATGGAGGTGGGAGGGTGGATATGTTATTGATCCACCATCTTTCTATGCTAATGTAGTGAAATGTGCAGCTTTAAAGTCTCTGACTGAGTCAGTTCTGTCCGAGAACAAGAGAAAGAAGAAAAGGTAAGAACCTCTGACATGTCACAGAATATTAGTTTTATATTTACTAGGACATAAAATCTACATCGTCCAACACTACACAAGAACACAGCACTGAAATTACAAGACAATAAATCAGTATTTCACAGGAAAGTGTTGATGCTCTTACAGTGTTTAATGTTTGTGTGTTAATTTAAAATGTACATTTTGCACAACAAGTGAACTGGTAAAGTGACTGACTCTAAACTCAGGATAACAACAGACATCAGGTGTGTGAGCGAGAGGAGAGCTGATCAAGGAACCTGGGACCAGGTGTGAGTTTGTGTCAGACAGGTAGCTGGAAACAGAGAGAACAGAGGATCCAGAAAAGGGTCTAAAGACAAACAGAAACATGATAATAAAACTAGATCAGCAGCAACACTGTGACGTGTGTTTGAGCAGCAGCATCATTCAGCACATTGATCTGATTTTAGTTAATTGAGTTTTAGACATCACTGTATAAAAATTATTTAAATTCTTCTCTTTAAGGTCCATCATGAATGTGACTGTGGTCGTAACGACGGTCTTATCAGGTCAGCATCAAACAACTGATCTTCAAATGTCTCACATGTTATTGTCACATAAAATATTCTCATGAGTGGAAAAAGTCAAGCTGACACCTGAGAATAAACTGAGAGTATGACTCCGCTCCTGAAAAATAACTTTCTCTGTCCACCACAGGACTGTGTTTCCTGCCCTTCTCCTCTACTCGTTACTACATCTATTATAAGACGCCGATGAGCTGGGCTGATGCTCAGAGCTACTGCAGATCCAAGAACACCGACCTGGCCATTGTGGACAATGAGGAAGAGCTGGTTCAGCTTAATCAGGTTATAGGAGGTTTCAGCAATGTCTGGATTGGACTGAGACCTGATCCTGACACATGGAAATGGTCTATAGAAAACCAGAATTACTATGGTGAAGGAGAGGCTGATTTCAGGATGTGGGGTCCAGGTGAACCCAGTGCTGGTCTAATCTACTACAAAGTGTGTGTGGCGATACTAAGAACCGGTGACTGGGATGAGCAACTCTGCAATGTCTTCCAGTATTTCATTTGTTACGATGGTAAGAAAAGTCACCAGTGGTTCTGTTTCTATCTAGTTCTGTACTGAGTCTTTGGAGGCTCAGTCTCCTCTAGAGCCATAAGTAGAGCTTCAACAAGCTGATCCTGTCGGTCACTCCTCCTCTCTTATGTTATCATCACTGTGGGCAGTGACTGTGGTCAGTAACATTAACAGTCAGTGTATGTGGCAGTGAGGAACATTGTTTAGATATTTGTTGTACAGAATCACTGACTGCAGAACTGTTTAAATATTTTCAGAGAAGAATCCTTCATCAAGCTTCATCATTGTGTATATGGCTCTAACGTGGACGGCTGCTCAGCAGTACTGCAGACTCCACCACACCGACCTGGCCACTGTCAGGAACAAGTCTGAGAATGATCAGATAAAGAAGATAAACTTGTTCTCAAACGCGTGGATCGGCCTGTACAGAGATTCATGGAAGTGGACAGATGGGAGCCCACTTTCTGTCAGTAACTGGGCTGTTGGAGCTGCACCAACTCTTACAGTTACAGACACTTGTGTGGCTTCAAACGTGGGTAAATGGATTAACCTTGGCTGTGCGGCCCAATTTTACTTTGCATGTTTTGAGGGTGAGCTGATTTCTGATCTACACATTACAAACTGTAATAAATCTGCAGCAATTCAACGTTTAACAAATATCTGATGTTTTAAACTCGAACAGTTCATGTGAGGAAACAGCAGCTCGTGCAGGTGGTGCTGAAGAAGCCTGACTCCTTAGTGGACATGGAAGACCTGAAAGAAGACATCTTGCAACAGGTAATGATGTCAGAAGACTTTTCAAAGCTGACATGAAATCAAAAATAATTTTGCTCAAACAATTAGAAAATGATATAAATTTTTATTTAGCAGCCACGTTGCTGCTGGTTATTTGATTGATGCAACATTTAGATATTGTACATATTCATTTTTATTATCTGAACCATTTCCTGTAACACATGATGGAGCAAAGTGTCCAGTCTTCATCTCCAGTAACAGAACCGAACAGTAACTCTCTGTGTTTCCCAGTTTAACCAGACACTGCAGGACCATGGTCTGAATGAAGATGTGAGCCTGAGGTGGATAAAGCAGCCGAATGGAAAAATCTTTCAGAAGAATAAACAAGAAGAGGAACATTCCCAGCATGCACTGGGGCAACAGATTAAAGTGCAGACGTTCCATGTTTAGTGTTTCTGTTTTTAACTGTTAGTTTCATGTCATTCCTTCATGTTTCCACTGTTTCCACTTTTATTCCTGTAAAATCAGATGTTTCTAGAGAAATGTGAAGTAAATGATGAAGAAAAACTTCACAGTAGCTTTGTTAAATTTAGTTTTAATTCACTGTTCATTTACTGTAACTTTATTCCTGTTTAGTTGAATTCTCACAGTTCTGAAGACTGAAATATGAAAATAAAGTTCTTTTACCAGATGTTTGTGCCTCCAAACTGGAGACACAAACATGTTTTCAGATAATCTGTCCGTCTGTTCCATTCTTGTGAACAACTGACATAGAGTAAAGAAATGGATTTTTGAGGCAGGGGACGCTGTTGTAAACATTAACCACCAGGGGGCGTCCTCCCTCCCTCCATCAGCTGCTCCCAGCAGGCACCTAACACAAAGTGGATAGAATGATGGAGGAGGAGAATGACCTCTGAGTTCAATTCAGTTCAGCTTTATTTATATAGCGCCAATTCACAAAACAAGTAATCTCAAGGTTCTTTACAGTGTAAGGTTTAAGACCTTTACACATTATCTAAATATATACAGAATAATGTAGAAAACCAAACAGTCCCACTTGAGCAAGCACGTAAGGCAACAGTGGAGATTAATTAAGGAGTAGAAAATTACAGGAAATTACAGGTTCTCGTTCTCCTGACTCACGGTAGGCGTATTGCGTCACTTTTGTCGACACTAATCGTTCTGTTTCACGTTGTGCTGTTTGCCACTCGAATTACCTTCTTAAATCTCACCCCTTATCTGACTTTTGTGGTCACTGTTTGTTGCTAGAGTTAAATCATCATCAGAGTGGCAATCTTACTACATAACATGTCTCTAAGTTTATCAGGTCCAAATCGAATAACCTCTGTCTAGTCTGAATTAAGGAGTAGAAAATTACAGGACATCCAGGCCTTTATGTCTTTTAAACATGCTTGAAGTTTGCCTAAGTGATTGGTTTCATCTGGTTTCATAGATAAATATAATTGGGTATCATCTTAAAACACCTGAGTTTCCTAATGTGTTCTCAGCCTGCTATAACTCTAGGCAAAGGGGGGTAGCAATCTTAATACA
>JAUYWH010000061.1:0-14519 GCA_034779795.1 Ctenopoma multispine
ACAGATGTGTTTTGGATTTCTTACGGTCGTGTGTAACGGATGGGAACAGTGTGCGATCGATGACAGACATTGTGAGTTTTTATATACATTTTTATACATGTGTTTATGATTTTGGCTGAAATGTGTCATTTTGCAAGCAGATCTGGTGTTCTGCAAATTGCGTGTGGTGCATCTAGGAGACGGAGTCCCGTTGTCAAAATTGCGTGTAAACGATTGAAAAAAACTGTAACAAAATTGCAATAATATTTAGTCTGCAGACACTTTAAACAAATAAGATATGATTACCATATTTCTTGTAAATCTCAACTTAAACATGTAATCAAATCAAATAGAAAACCAAAGTTATTTGCCAGGACATAGCTTGGCAAGTAGCCAGGACACCCTAACTTTTAGTTGCCTTCAGAGTCCAGAACCACCTGCATGTAACCAGTTTTTTTATTAAACTAACTGAACAGCCTCATTTTATTTGTTCTATGTTGCATTTACTATTCTCCTCTGAACTCTGTATTGTGGAGCTCTGCTCTGATGCATGTGCACACATGTGCAGGCAGACACACACAGAGATGCGCACACACAATGACGTCTAAAAATATGTCACGTCAACCACCTAAAATGTGTTTTTTAAACTTTGTAGTGGTTACACATAATTGGGAAACCGCCCCACCTGTCTCACATGAAGAAGAAGATAGGAATCACATAAAATATTTTTAGAAAAACATTTAACAACAAGATATACAGACTGTGAGTACTGTGTATAATCTGCATTTAAGTGTAGTTTAAAAATGTTTAAAAAATGTTCTCTCACTCATTTACCGTGACTGAACGGCCGTGTGATGTATTTCCTGTTCCTTTGGGGTGCAAAAATCTTTACCACAGACCCACGCTACAACTGGTGCATGTGCACTTGAACCACCTCCAATACAAAGTATAGGAGAAACTCGCGCAAAATAATGCGTCCAAATCCCTCCCACAAGACCGACGTTACAGCTTCAGACCAGGAAATTCAACTGGAAGTTCACCGCTTTTGTTTTGTTTACAGTCAGTCGGAGGAGCAGCTTTTTGTCATGAATAATGCTAATTCAGAAGCTAAATACTGAACCGTTTCACAGAAGAACCCCACAGGAAAAAATTAAAGATTCTGGACCTCACCAGCCAGACATTAAAATTAAATAACTATCACAAGAAAAAATTACACACATTCTCAAAGAAACTGGTCTATGAAGAATTCCTGGCTAACTGTCTGTACTGAGACCAGAGCTTTGTTTTTCCTGCCTCCTCTGTCAGCTGTCAGGAACAGAACCAGTCTGGATTCAGACAGTAATACAGATTTAATAGACTTTCCTGATAAAGTGAGAATACATGAACAGACTAGTAGATACATGAAAAATGCTAACTGCTATGTGTCTTACAATGATTAGCAATGTGAATATCGCTATGCAGCTTCATGAAAGCTAAAGGATAGAGAAAAATGAGATTACTTAATGAGGAGGGGGACAGAAACCCACACATTTTGTCTAAGATGATAGACTGCATTATATTCTATATGCGTTTGAGGTTGTGTGATGAAAGTGATGAAAGTGAACACTCAGAAAATCCTGGCATCCTGGCATGTCCTGGTGTTTCAGGTCAGCTGCATAGCAGCTCTGCCATGAGTGTGTAAGTGTGCATGTGCTTGTGTGTGCAAAACACTCAAATGGTTGAATATGAAGCAGTGTAAAGCGCTTTGAGTACCAGTATAGGTGGAATAGCTATATAAGTACAGACCATTTACCATTTACCATCTGTGCAGAATAAGCTCCTTGACTGTATGTTCTCAGTTGATGGAGAGATGGTGAAATTTACTTATAAATAGTAAATGACTGAAAACACAGACTGTGTAATTTCACATTAATTTAATCTTTTAAAGCAATGTGATGCATGATGGTGCTTGGGCTTATACTAGTGGCGATATGTGGTTAGAGTGCTTCTGAAAACTGACTTGTAAAAGTGTACCGCCCCAAAGAATAATTTCACCAGCTGCCACTGGTAAAAATAATAATTAAACTGTGTTAACGCGTGATAAAATAATTGTTAGCAGTAATAATGTGTTAATGTCCCCAGCCCTAATCATAAGTAAATTCTGAAGTCTACATCTGTGGTCTGCAGGCAGTAGACAGTATAGAGTACATGACATTCAGATCATAATAAATATAAAATCAATATCAATATCAATAATTACAACAACTACAATAATGGTGTGTATAATGAGTAATGACAAAAAGAGAAGGGAAAGAATGAAAACAATATAACTTAGTAATATAATTAAAGTAAACCTTGACATTTGGACACTGCCCTGAGTGCTAAAGCAGCTGATAACCTGAGAGACACAGCTTCTAAGCGTGTATTGTGTTTTATCAGTGACACCTACTAATCTCTAAAAAGACTTTTCAGCCAAACATATACAAATCATGTTTTGACTCTTGAAATCATAGAATCAATGCATACTGGCATTTTCATACAAAACAAAAAAACAACCTTTAATTTGACTCTATGCATCATGGAAATGGTTGCCAACCATATATTTAAAGATAAACTGTTTATTTTTACATGTAGGAGCATGGTGAAACACTAAATTTAACACAATTATTGTGGTTTGTTGGGTACACCCATTAAAAGTATTTTTTTTGGTATTACTTACTTAGTATATTCAGAGCATATCAGCAATAAAAGCTTTATTGGCCCAAATCTTCATACACTGACTCCTGTATGCCCTTTTTCCGTTCTCCTGTTCAGGCAGATGTGTAAAAGAACTTGAACAGTCATAGACAGAGTAGTGTCCTTGTGCCAGTGACCTTGTTGGAGGTCTTGTGTTGTGTTGCTTTTAGGCACCACACACCACACCACAGGCCTCACTTTCACTTTCATTGTCATTGGATTACAAAATATATAAATATAAATACATACAATGACAGCACCTTTAATCAATACTGCAGTATGACTGAGAGTAGAATCAAGTGTATGCATAGCCCTGTAAATTTACAGTGCAGTTTCTGGAATTCATAGTCATTCTGTATCAAACTGGAGACTGGGAAAATAAATCATTGTGTTTCAAAATAATCAAAATGTAATGTTCTGTACAGTTGAGTATAGTGTAATTTCTAAAAGTGGTACATTGTGTGATAGAAAATGCTGACAGCTGAATGAGTATTCACACTAACAGAATGAGTATGTACTGTATGCTGAGGTGATTTGAAGTAAACACAAAACAAGAAGAAGGAAGATATTAGAGGTAGGACCAGACTAACTGGGAGAGGTGCTGTCTTAAAAAGGGATTGTTTATGGCCCGGGATGGACTGGGATAAAAAAAAACAAAAAACGGCTCAGACCACCCCACTGCATACAATTACACACACACATCTAAAACACCACTATTTCACAGTTTGCGCATTACCTCCATTAGCTCAGCTGGTAGGGAGTTGCGCTCTCACACTGAAGTTCCTGGTTCGGATTGCAGCCGTGGTAGACAGATACATGACTACACACCAACACAGAGACGGGCAGACAAATGTTTTTCACATTTTTCCTGCTGTGAGGGATTTGGTTACAATGCCATTTAAAATGATAAAGGTTTTTAAACGAGGTTTGTCGAGGTGGAACAGAGTGGATTGATACTAGGTCTCATGCTCCATGCTAGCTTTCTCAGGGAATATTGTCACTTTGACAGGTTTGCGCAAAGTAGTATTAACGGTAGCACTTTACTTTACTGCTCGGTAATAGTAGGGTAATAGGGGTATAACAAGGAAATAGTGGGTTAATAACAAGGTGATTTGTCAAAAATAGCCTGGTAATAACTAGGTAACAGAGGGTGTAATTGTTTAATAATAACAGGGTAGTAAGGGGGTAACATTCAAGTAAGAGTAAGATAACTGGGTCATTTCCGTAATAAAATATTTAGTACCAAAGTAATAACCAGGTAATCGGTTGGAATGAGCAATGATATATCTAGGTCAGGGGTCGGCAACCTTCAGCATTAAAAGAGCCATTTGGGTCTGTTTCCATAAAAAATCCATCAGGAGCCCCAAAACCAGTTGCTCTTTAAAATGGAGAAAACACTGCATATAAAGTTTCATTACACTAGCAGTATGTTGTAGACAAAAATACGTTGTCTGTAAACAAATGATTCATATGTTCAGTATCAACGTATTTCGACTTTACGCTGACTGTGAACATATGATTATTATGTAATCTGGTTGCAAATACAGTTCATAAGAAAATGTATTTTTAAATGCAGTTTAATTGTATATGAACGTAATTTTTAAGAGACTAAGGACAACACAGTCCACACATTTGCATCATAGCACTTTTTGCTCAATATCACTTACATCTTTTGATTCATCGTTGATTTCAGTGCGCAGGAGCCAAATCAATTCTTCGTCAGCAGTGAAAGCAAATGAATCTGTCCATGAACCATTAACTGTTCTGTTATTATCAGAAACTGTTCTTTCTTTGGATTTATACACTAGCTTAAAGTTTAGCACAAGTCACTTGCTGAGCGGGGGCAGATGATGCACAGGTGATAACCACTACAGAGCTACTTCTTTTAACATCTGATTGTTGCTTTGGTGACTGTTTGATGTGTCATAACAGGCGATAATAATTAGACAGCAACAAAATCTGGAATTGAAATTATACACATTATTACTAAATTAGACAAAATGTACATGTATAGAAAATGTAGCAGGTTGTCTGAGCTCAAACACATGCGACAGTGTGATTTTCATAGCGCTGCTGTGAACACATGCTTTGTTACCTAATGACCTAAACATCGCCGAAAAGAGCCAAACCTCCGCTGTCAGAAAAAGGTGGATTATTTTTTTATTGCGCAAACGGTGAAAGAGTTACCATTTGAAAACGCGGAAAAGACCTGTCGGCAGCGACAGGTTTGGTTTGAAGAGGTAAATAAAAAATTTATTAAAATTAGTTGAATTGCCATTTATACACATTTTTTCAAAGCCAAAGGGTGGAAGCCGCATCAGATGGATGAAAGAGCCGCATGCGTCTCCGGAGCCGCAGGTTGCCGACCCCTGGTCTAGGTAATAGCAGGTCAAAACCACATGGTATTAATGTGGATTGCAAACACTAGAGCTACAGTAATTATCTGAAAATATATGTGACAATTTCTATGTAATAACCAAGAAAGAGAGCTGTAAACTGACAAACTCCATGTTCCTCCTTTATTTCATTGTAATATGAAACACCACACTAAGAGTTACAGTAATTACCTGGAAATCTACATGACAGTTTCTATGTAATAACCATGAAAGAGAGCTGTAAAGTACCCAACTCTCTGTTCCTCCTTTATTTCATGGTAATATCAGATAAAACCCACACCAAGATTCAATGGGAATTACCTGGAAACTTGCATGACAATTTCTGTGTAATAACCATGAAAGACAGCTGTAGTACCAAACTACTTGTTTCTAGTTCATTTCATAGTAATATCACATTATCAAAACACCATGAGAAATGCTACAACTGCACTAAAGAAATGGACCTAAATGAACTAGAATCTAAACCATGCAGTGTGTTGTGTTGCGTAGGAGATTGTTTCGTTGTTGTTGCTGGGTCTGGGTCCTGTTGACTGTCACCTGGTTAAGATAATCACAAAGCAAAAAAAAACACATCAGCTGTATGTGTGTGCCTGTGTTGCACACACATGCAATTTCAGGCTCAGTTTCAATTTATCTTAAACAGCATAAGAATGAATCTGAAAAAATCATAACATTAACAAGTGATACACAAGTGATATTTTTAAGCTATATCACAACACACAGATATGTTGTGGGGGCGGATGTGCAGGGATATGTTAACACACGGAGCGCAGACAGCAGACTGTCTTTTATTTAGAAAAAAAATGAAAATTATTTTTATTTTGAAAAACCGGAAGCTCTGTGCTCCATTTGTAATAGAAATAAAAAAATTATTTTCTTTTGCTACTGGACCGGTACCAGTGGTTGGAGACCTCTGCTCTAGAGGTTTCACTTGGGCTTTCACGCCTCTATTCACAAGTTTACTTCCATTAATCCAGTACAAAATGAGCATTTGCTAGGAAGGTTTTCTGGCTGGGCTTAGGAATGAGCTGTCTGCTATGAGAGGGTAGAGGAGCAAAAGTCAAAGCGAAGTACACGCTGTCTATTTAACATTAGAATTTATACTCAATAGTCACTATATAGTCATTTACTATATCGCATGTGGAACAAGTGGAGATACATCAAGTATATTCAATATATCACCCACCCCTACCTGGTTATGTCTGTTCTGTTCCAAATTATTAGATTTGACCATTCATACATACATGCATTCATACATATGCATTCATTTTATTTCGTGTTAGATTGAAATTTATTTTTGTTATTTACTTTACTTTACATTATAATTATTAGTGCAGCTTTATGGATTGATTTTCACAAAAACATTTTTTTTTTTAGATTAGCTTGAACCAACGGTACAGTTGCTAAAGTCAGTTAAGTAAAGATCCAGATTCAGCCAATGGCAGTTTCACAGCCAGTAAGGGATAATATCCATATTACTGCACTAGATCTAGTAATTGTACCTCTGACACCTTTGGTAGACCAAGTGTGTGAGTTGGCAGCAACAGTGACTGTTGTGCAGAAAGAAATGGACTTATATAATATAATATATAAAAGCCTTACAGTCTCAGTGTTTAGTTCAGTACCTTATTTTTCTTCAGGACGGATTCACAAATTCACAAGAATTTGGAGCAAAATTTTTTAAATTGTGCATCCAATTTTAAAATGATTAAATTTTGCAGTCTGTTATATTGTAGATGAATAATTCATATATTGTGTTGAATAAGGCGTTAACGATAGTGCATTACATGTTTTATGTTTATTGTTACCCTAACTTATGTTGGCAAGCACTCATTGCAGTTTGAAGAAGATAAGTTTGCATAAGCAAAATTCTTCACGGAGATCTTCTCAGAATTAGTGACAGAGGGTGAAAGAGAAAAGGCAGTACAGGGGGAGTACAGGGAGGCTGAGGAGGAGTGAAAAGCTAATTAAAAAGATAAGTGACCAGCAGTCGCGGCCTGTCAGGGTGCAGATCCACTGCTGAAGTTAACCCGCTTTGTGTTGGATGGCAGCGGCTGACAGGCCCGACCGAGGCTTTGTATGGACTCACCTGTGATGGAAACGCTCTCTGTTCGCAGGTGAAGGGCTACATTGGCTGGGGTGGCACTTAAACACACTAATAGAAGGACACACACACCTTTCTCTTCGTCTTCCTCTTTCACACTGTGCATGTCTCCCTCCTCTCTATGTTTCTTCCTCTTTCTCTTCCCAGCCTCTTGTGACAGATCCAGGCAGTGGGTGGTGGCGCTGGCACATTGTTTCCTCCTCTCTCTTGCCTCTCTCTTTCTACCTCTTCCTAACACACGCACACAGATCTACACCCACACATGGGGTTATAATTAATACTTCTCCCATATCCATATTTCATGCTGTTAGCTTAGAAAAAGCTAGAGAGGCTGGGGTTTGGGGAGGGTTGAGGGAAGGATGCTAAAAAAGATTTTTAAGATTAATTAATGGTGGAAGAGGGGGAAAAAGGGGATGTGCCCTGGGAAAGCAGCAAGCTCTGCACAATGCAGCACACTTCATTTAAATAACGGAGCAGTGTGTTTTTCTTCTGCGTGTGTGTGTGTGTGTCACCGCGACACCACTCTACCTGAAATGAAGGATAACTAGCCCACTGGATTAGAAAATGCACCATCTATCCTCTTCTTCTCCATCCCCTCCTCCTCTCCCCATTATTTGTATTCAAGGTTTTTTGAAATGACATTGCAATCTGATGATGCACCAGCCCATTATATTGTCTAGCAGGACAAATACCCAGGCGTTTTTCTGTGTAGAACTAACACAATTTTTCCATGTCAGGGTCTGTGTATGTGTGTGTGTGTGTGTGTGTGTGTGTGTGTGTGTGTGTGTGTGTGTGTGAGGGTGTGTGAGGGGGGTGCATGGTAGTAATATTCTGGCAGTCTGGGGTGGAGGCAAAGCCCCAGGAATGCTGTCATTAATCCTAGAGGAGGACCATTGCGCACTCAGATTATTAGAGAAATAAATTTGCATGCTGCATATGAGCCAGGTGAAAAGCACTGAAGGCACAAATTATATTTCCCTGACAGGTTGAGCAGGAGAACGGAGGCTGCCATCGTATCTTTACACACACACACACACACACACAGTCGTATGCATTGACATTCCTGCTGCTATACACAACATCACTAAAAGAAGCTGTAGATATGCACAAAAACAGGACAGGACACACTCAGGGATTATACATGTATGGACATATTAGGAAAAAAAGATGCACTGTGTAACTATCTGTTTTCTATTCTGGGAGGAATACACACACACACACACACACACACACACACACACACTCAAGTTTGTGTGTAAGTATAGACAAAGCCCTTAGGAAGGAATGTCAAGTGTGGCCATACTGTACATTTTCATTTCTTCCATGTGTGTAAACCTCTTTGTGCATGTGTGTGTGTGTGTGTGTGTGTGTGTCTGTGTGTATTCCACGAGGTCCTCTGGCTTTGGGCTGTCCTCTCACCCTGCCTGTAATGGTCCATGCAGGCCCAGCCTAATGGGGTGGACAGTAGTGTCAACTTCATTACTTTACATCTCCTGCCAAGATGAAAAGTCCCCGCCACCATACCCCACCCTCCCCGCTCGCACTTTGACCACGCTTCGTTAGTGTTCTCACCCTCTTTGCCTTTCTTTAACCTCAAAAAAGAAATGTGAAACCTTTTTGAGAAATGTATTGATGAAATAGTTTTGTTTTAGGGAGAGACAAAGAGCGAAGAAGTGTAATCACTAGGAAATGAGGCTACTCAGAGTGCTGACATGCCTGGCTGTTACTGGAGTCCCTGTTAGAGACTGTTTATTCATATGCCATTTCAGTGAGTCACTAGGTGCTTTTTAGTCTTTAGAGTTAGGCCTGATTTTGATGGAGAGGAAAATGCTGGAAAGAAATGCACTTTTATTTTCTAAAAGGCAAAATTACATGTATAGCAGTGACAGACAGAGGCCAGTTTTGTGGTTTCCAACCCTAGAATATTTACATTTTTTGCCTTTTCCAAATTAAGTTTTGGGAGCCTTCATTGAACATTGTCATTACCCATCAATTAAAAACTAATTTAAAAAGAATGTGCTAGTTCCTGTAAATGTTGTTAGGAACCAACCCCAAGAACTGCCCCTGGCAGATAGTGTCTACAGAAATCAAAATTTTCAATTTGTGCCCGGCACGCACAAAGCTTATGGAGAACTGACCATTACCCAAAGTTTCCCGAAACGGCTGAACAGATCCTCAACTCCCAACTGACCACGTTATCAAATGCAAAGGCAGCAGCAACAGCTAAATTAGTCTTAATTAAGTCCTTTAAAAAACGACATTCCTGGTGCAGGAAGTAGAGACATTTGTTGACATTCATGAGTCTTACGGAGATATTTGTTATTCTACTCACATTTATTGAATCAGTTCATCAGACTAAGTTCAGTCCCCACAGACCTCCTTCAGAGTCATCACACTTCAAATAATTTCAGACAAAAATGTCTTGAATGCAAGAGGAAATACTAAGCTTGCCTCCAAAGCACCTGCATTAATAATATTGCTTTAACCTAACCTGAGCTATCCATGGGACAGCAAGTAATTCATGTACTCATGTAATTCATGAACAAAGCTCTACAAACATCTGAGAGCAGGGGCACTGATGTGATACAGAGCAACAGTCGTTTCCTCCATGTTGTGTGTAACATATCAAACCCAAACTAGATTTAAAACTTATCTTTATCTTTAGTATTCACTAGTCAAAATTACTGTATATGTATTTCTTTATAATGAAAGAGTTTGTTCAGTCCCAATCACATATTTGTGTGGTTTCATCTCTGGTTTCCCCTCTAGCCACGCCTCTGAATATACATAATCTAATGCAAATTATTATGCCAGATATAGAGTATATATACAGTAGAAAAGACTTGCATTGTACTTAATTTCATACTTCTACTCCACTACATTTATTTTATAACTTCAGTTACTGGTTAATTTATTCAAATGAAAATTCTTATAATAATAAGTATAAGTATAATCAACTAATAAATTATGATTTCTGGGTTATGGATTAACCTTTCAGTGCATAAGTGGAGGTTGACCAGCTGTGCTGTTTTTGTTCCACACAAAATTGCTACATAACTATGGCCTTATGAATTAATTGCACAGCAGTTTAAGTCCCTGTAATTTTAACCACAAACAGTAGTAAAATGCTAAAACCTATTGAAGTAAAACACTTGACAGGGACTATTCTTCTATTTATTGACCACTAAAGGTTTGTTTTTAAAATAATACTTTTACTAAAGTAAATAGCGTACTGCTTGACATCACAGCAGCCTTTCCACAAACTTCTATTATTGTAACACAGTATTAGGGTCATTTTAGTATAGTAGCATCCCTTAGGATGGCAGTAGTTCCTATATGTTCAGTGTTCCCAGAGCCAGATGAAGACACATGGTTGTATATGTCCAGTGCAGAGTCTGTCAGTCATCTTTCATCTCTTGGCTTGTGCCTATAGGCAGAGAGTGAGCAGCAGGCGGTGTAATTCTGTTCTAAAGCCCCTAGTTAGACATGCATATATTCCTATTATAGTCAGTACTCCCGGAACAACACAACAGAGCGCAAACAGAATGACCTTGAAATATTTATCCCCAGCCTCCGTTCGGAGAATTAAGTTTGGTGTCAGGGGCAACTTGCAGCTATCCAGCTCCACTTTGTGTGTGGAAGCATGCATGCCCCTACACACCCATGCAACAATACAGATACACACACATCCCTCCTTTTGCGGGTTATGTAGACTGAGACAAACGACTCATGTACCATCTTGCAGTGTTGAATATTAAAGGCGGTCAGGGAGGCAAGGCTTTGATTGGGACAATAAAGGCTGATGAACAGGATCTTAGAGCATGGGAGAAGAGAGAGAGTGTGTGTGTGTGTGTTACAGTGCAAGGGATACAGCCAAAACCCTGAAGTGGAAGCCAGGAGCTGCCCAGCCCAGAATACTGTGTGTGTTTGTGTGTGTTTAGGGACTGTGGGAGGGTGAAGAAGGGTATACGTGACCCACTCCAAGCAAATGTGGGTCAGATTGATGATAAGAAATGTGTGTAAACTTTAACTCCTGTTCTTCTTCTGTGATTGTTCATTACTTCACTTTGTAACTTGCAGTATGCATGTTGGTTTAAGGGCAATTTGAGTTTAGTATAACTTATTTGTGTAATTTTCATTATCACTTATGACAATATTGTACTTACCAAATAATTGCTGAGATCTGTGTGGGAACACTCTAAAGCATCCATGGTGGCATGGTGCTACCACTACTACGTTTACCACAGGAATGGTGTCAACGAGAGATTGATGTTTTTAATGTTTGTTTGGTTTTCGTTCTTCTGCCAGGTTCTCCCAAGTCTGTGGAGAACCTCTATGGTTCTGCTTAAGTGACCTTTGGGTTCTCCCTTTCCAAGGCCCCCAGATTGTGGTTCCAAAACTACTTCCATTTCACAATTAAGCATTGAAATTATTAGCTATCATGGGTCATCATGAGAACGCAATGAATTAAAAATGGTTTAATATTCTTTTCCCGATCTATGTCTCATCTCAATTTTACCATAGTGGTCTTCCAACATGTTCCCATCCCACAGTGTCACTCATACTGATAATTTTAATTCTCGTAACACCTCATGCTGAACTTCACAGTTTGGTTTACTTTAGCCACAAAGTCAACTGAGCTAAGGTTAGGCACAATAACATTAAGGGTTAGGTTAAGTGAAAGGAAATATACTTATAATAGCACTTCCTGGATTTTAAATTATGTCTTTGGTTTGAAGGTCCTGTGTGCTGTTGATCCATTCAACCACCCCATCCTCTTCCCCATGCAGAGTTTTGGCTTTATATAGCACATCATAGCTGTAGGCATCCAATATTGATGCGCATGGGTTATTATTGTAGTTGAATGACATCGCTGTGCATCTCCTACTGAGGCAAAGGGGTACTTTTTTCCTCATTATTAGACGCCAAAGGACTAGACAAAGCAGAACTATCTGACACTCTGGGAATAATAAAGGACTGGGTTCTCAGAGAGTTTTGCAGACTTTATGGCTTGGTTTTTATTTTTATATACAGTGGGAATTGTGTAAACCTGTGGAACCACAGGTTTCTAAACTATGTACAATCAGCTTGAGCCAGTGGTATACATTTTACAGTGTTTATCTGAGTGCATTAGAACCAAACAGCTGCCTATTTGGGTTTCACTGCTGGACTTACCAGTCAGTAAAACAAACAGTTAAAGAGCTACTAAAAGCATCAGAAATGGGTGATAACTGAATAAGGGTTTGTCACTCAAACAACACTTTTTTTGTATACTGATTTCATCTATTTTGAAATATATTAATTAGGGCAACGTTAGTTTACACATTAGTTCTTTGCACCTGCCGTCATTTGCGCTAAAAGCAGGTGATTCACAATTACTTGGACAGAATATTATTGCTAAAGTTTAACTGGTCTTTCCATAATTTTTTGAGCAGTGCAGTTCTTCCACTTCAGTCTGAGATCAAAAAGAATCAAAAACAACCTTTAGATTTATTTGGAGATATTCTAGCGTATGATCCATCACAGAATATCTGAAAGGACGTCTGTATGGGAGACATGATTGAGGCTTTGCCAAAAGGCTGTTTGTTGTACTTATGTAATTGTCATGTTCATAGGGAATTTTTATTGAAACAATAACAAAGCACATGTCCACAAATTAGCTTCACTTTTGCCTATTCAACTTCTCATTGTCTGCGATGCCTGTGAGGGCTTAGAATAATGGATGATTGGAGAGGAGAAAGGAAAAGCAATGGGGTGTGTGTGTGTGTGTGTGTGAACGCATGTTGGCAGTGTTGTAAAGAAAAGCCTGCTGGATTGTTGGAGCACAGTGGAAGGATGCCTGCCAGTTTCTACGCCTCCGGGACTCTCTGACCTGTACTTGTGTGTCTGTGTGTGTGTGTGTGTTTTTATGTGCGTGCGCAACTGAACTCAACAACAGAAAACCTTCCTGCATGCACTCTCACAGTGTACATTTACTCTTCTGCTGTGTGCGACACTTTGTGTGTGTATTTCGGCATGCATGCTCACCACAAATGTGTGTGTGTTTGCGTGTGCGCATAAGCGTGTGTACGTGTATGTGTGGGAGGCAAGCAGATGAAGACGGTGCTTGCCTCATATTCAGTGTGATCTGCAGCCTCACCTCTGTCATTATATTTAGCATACGATCCAGCTCCGTGTTTCATTATGCATTCCCATCTACTGCTCTGTGGTGTGAATCTTACATCTCAATTAGCCTCTCGGTTCTGGACATAAAATGCATTATTTGTGGCAAGAAATGGAAGAGCAAAGCTACTCAAACTTGCGTCTAAAGTGTACATGAATGACATATGCTAATTTATACAAATGCACACACGTACAACAGTAACACAAAGTGTACAATACACTTTTGTGTGGAGTACTGCTGCCCTCTGAGTGCATGTAGACATGCGTAGGTAATAAATTGTCCTTTAAATAAGGTTTTAGAATTTGCAAAACAATTGAAACTAAAGGTAAAATTTGCAGGGAAATATGAGTATATTGGACTATAGCAATGCATAAGTGAAGGCTCTGCTAATAGAAAATTTGTATTATAGAACTCCATAACAGGTAATGCTTTAATTTTTAAATTTGTGTTGATTATTGACAACAGGTGATGCAGCGATTTTTAAATCTGAGTGTAGACTGACTAGAACTACCTGTTCCCACTATGTTGCAGTCAGATTTATGTTTCACTTGTTTATTGTCTATCTTTATTGTTTTTTTTTTTTGTTTTTTTTTTACATTTTTACACAATTGTTAAAAATTTGGGGGTCGCTTAGAAATTTTCTTTGTTTTTAAAAGAAAAGCAGATTCTATCATATTGAATTGACCAGAAATCCAGCATAGAAAATGTTAATGTTTTGAATGACGAATGTCATATCCGGAAAAAGTTGCTTTTTTCATGGAACATCTAAATAAGCAACCAGGGGCCTATCAGAAGCAAACATTGATTGTCTTATTGGTCTCTTCCCTGTAGACCTCTGTTGTTATTCAAAAATTATTATGAACACAACAGCAAGACACACCACTCCACCTTAACATTTATTTTAAGGTATTTTTTACATAAATTTGGTTATTTATTAAAGTTTTTATTATTAGTGTTGTTATAATGTTTTCACCAATCCATGAAAAAAATGCATAAATTATAACAATACAGTCCAAAATCATACACTTCTAAATGTAGATTATTTACATGCCACAATCTAGACGAATTAAGGACTGTCAGATTGCGTGGTTGTTATAAGTGCTGGACCCAAATGCAGACCAGGACAAGAGAGGGTTCAAACAAAAGAATACTTTAATATAAG
>JAUYWH010000062.1:0-14511 GCA_034779795.1 Ctenopoma multispine
GATGTTACTGGGTTAAAAGATGATGGAATCATTTCCATAAATTTGATGACAGTATTTTCAGTTAAGCATCTACTGTAGTGGATTTTTTTCTTAATTGATGTAGTGTCCATTAACGTAAATTCAAATGTTATAAAGAAATGGTCTGACAGCAAAGGGTTTTGGGGAAAAAATATTAAATTATCAATTTCTACTCCATAAGTCAGAACAAGATCGAGAGTGTGATTAAAACTGTGAGTGGGTTTATTTGCATGCTGAGTAAATCCAATGAACTCTAACAAAGAGTTAAATGCAGTGTTGAATAAATATAAATATAATAAATAATATTAATAAATAACCACATACTACTTGAGATAAAAAAACCTAGCCACAATAAACTATCATACTCACCACTGTCTTGTTTCCTTTTCTCTTCCTCTTCCTTTTTTTCGCTTCCAGAAGGATAGTGTAATGGCTATTTTTGTTCACAGTTTTAGTCTTTGAGTTGCCTCTGTAGTTTGTCTGGATTTTTGACGCATTCTCTAATTACATCCACTGTGTATCCATATCAAAGGAAGGGTCCACTCAGTCATATGATTAAGCAAGGTTTTACTTAACTTCCACAAAGAACATGAACAATCCTCCTTTTACACGGTGAAAATGTATCTCAAAGGGAAAAATTATATCCAAAATGACAAAGGTATAATCCACACAGTTTAAGGAAAGTTCTAAGGATCCAAATACACTATTCCAGAACTCCAAAAGCAGTGGTCAGTGTCCAGAAAACAAACAAAAGGTTAAATGATCGAACGGTCAAATAGGCTGTGCTGAGCCAAAACTACAGCCAGGCAACCTCCTTCCTTCGTACTGCTGACTCCAAAAGCACTGAGCTTTTCTACAGCTGTATATGCTATAACAACACTAGGAGGCGCTCTTCACTCTCAAGATACAAAACAACATAATGATTTCTTTACCAATCTAAATGCATGTATATAAACAAACTATACTCAATTACGAGTACAAACTTTGTACGACACATTACAGAGACATTAAGTAGTTACAGATAGTTTCTTTTCTTTGTCGCAGACCAGATTCTGTCCGGCTGGCCGCGCGCATGTTTGTTTACTTAAGATCCGGTCAGCGGCAGCTTCGGAGAGAGGGAGGGGGCTCCGTGAAGAGGGTTTGTGAGGTGTCCAACAGTGCTGTCAATGACAACTTTTCACAGTCTTACTACAGTTGTTATGATGCGGTTCAATTTTTTGGGTCCTCTGGGGCCCCCTTAGCCTGGGGGCCCCAGGCAATTGCCTGTCTTGCCTGTCCGCAAACGGCGCCTCTGTCTGTGAGTGTACCCCTCCCGCGTACCGAGAGCGTCCGCTCTGTGTGTCTCCTCCGTGTCTCTCCAGGTGCCACCTGTTTCTACTAAATTGTGGCCTTCTCATTGGTCGCGTGCCTCTCAATTGAAGCACAGGTGTAGTCAATAATTACTTTGTATGTAGGTTTTATCCGTGTTTTATCTGCACCAGTTTTATCCCCTGATTGACTATCAACATGCAATAAAAAGACAGCACACAATAAAATCCATAAAACAATCAAAACAATTAAAACACAACAAATTAACATGCAGCGCATAAAATAAAAAGTTTCCCCTATAAATAAACTAAAATCATGTGACATCAACAAGGACAATATATTTTAGCAGTTTTCCTTGATTATCCTGCATTTCTGTTTCTTCAGCGAACAAAAGCTTGAGAAAAATTAAAATGACAGAGATATTTTTCTATTGAAACAGTTAATCTTTTATTGCACTGTAGTTTTCACAGTGATGAACAAAGAGCTGACAGGTGAAGTGAATCATGACTCGTCCTGCTCCATTCGACTAGCTGAGACTATCACCACCTTTAAAAAACAATTGAAAACGCCCTTGTTTAAGAAGTATTTCACCTGAGTTTGCATTAGGGAGCAGGTGAACATATTATTGTCAAAGATAATAAGTGTTAGAAGCAGGAACAATAGGCAGGCAGAAGGATTTGAGTGACTGTGTCAGAGCATCTCTAAACTGCAGCTATTGTATTGTTGCAGTGTTCAGTATCTAATAAAAGTGGTCAGAGGAAGGAACAGTGGTGAACCGGTGACAGGGTCATGGGCGATGCACAGTTCATGGTCCGATCCAGAAGACGACTCAGATTGTTAAAGAAGTTAATCCTAGTTTTCATATGAAGGTTTCACAGCACATCACAGTTTGTTGTTTATGAGGCTGGACAGACAAGTCAGGAGACAAGGTTCCCATCATGACCACCTGCAACATGTTTATCATTCATGTGTTAGAATTTGCTAGTTTCATTTTATAATTAAGACCACATCATGTCCAGTAACTGTACATACTAACTGAGAGTTTATTATAGGTTAATATAACGTTTGTGTTCAACAGATCCTGCATTTATGGACGTCTTCGTACTTCACTGTTAGTTATTACCAGAGGTGGGTAGTAACGAGTTACATTCACTCCGTTATATTTACTTAAGTTTTAAAAAAAATTGTACTTCTAGGAGTAGTTTTCTGCGATGGACTGGCGATCTGTCCGGGCTGTACCCCGCCTCTCGCCCGAAGACAGCTGGGATAGGCTCCAGCACCCCCCCCGACCCGAAATGGATTAAGCGGTAGATAATGGATGGATGGATGGAGTAGTTTTACTGCGCCATACTTTTTCCTTTTACTTGAGTACGTGTGAAGAAGAAACGCTTCTTACTCCGCAACACTTGATGACACTCGACGTTACTTTTTTTTAACATTTATTACAGAGATGCTGTCTAGTGGACAAGAGAACAAATTAAAACCACATACGACCGTTTTTAAATCATATCGACTTAAATATAACATGTCTAAGTTAACACCTAGTTTTTATCTCCTTCACCATTTCTCCCTTGTTTGCCAGGACTCAACTTTTAGATATCTTTACAATAGTCTACGTGCTATGTGAAGTGGCAGGCAGTGAATGAATAAACACATGAGAAATGATGCAGTTCAAACTTAAATAAAGTATGTTACCTACTGTAGGTGTTGGTTTACAAAGCTTTATGTTGTGAGAAAGTTAGATTTGGAAATGTGTTTCTTGTGCCTTAAATTGTTATTTTGTAAAGATGTTATTTATTTTTACCATTTTGTTGTATATTATTATACAGAGATACCAGAATTTGCACATTACTTTATATTTTGTCTGTCTGATTATGTAGGTTTCCAATGAATGACGCCTTAGCTTGACATTCACCATATCCCTCTTTTTCTTTTTCCAAAAAATCCAATAGACCACTTGTTTAAGTTTAAAAATATTTACTTAGACAGGCATAAAAATGGGTACATGTCATTTATATTCAGAATTATCAAGGTTTCCACAAAGATAAAAAAAGAAGCAGAGAGATTGAGAGGTCAAAAAAACCCTGTGGCTCCACTCTCCTCTCGCCTAACTTCCTGTCTTCGACAGGCTTTCAAAATTAAAGCATTCATTGTAATTACGAAAAATTACACTATTAACTATTTCAATCATTTCTTAATATCTCAATATGTTACTGTTTCTTTCAATGCAACATACATACAAGTGAATTATGAACTTTATAGCTCTTATTGTGAACTTAAATTATTTTAATCATATAATTTTACAAACTGGATCTAGGCTCCTACACATTACATCATTAAAAATAAATTATACATTACAATAAACAGTTACTGACTACTTGAGTAGTCTTTTCATCAAGTACCTTTTACTTCTACTTGAGTAATATTATTTTGAAGTAACGCTACTCTTACTTGAGTTCAATTTTTGGCTGCTCTACCTACATGTAACTGCTCCAGAAGGTTAATTTTAATGTTTGGTGTAGAATTACGGGCCATGCTCCAACTGATGTTTAACCAGTATTTTATCTTCTTTTCACGAGCAAACACCGTGAAAAACGTGTGCGCCTTTCTACCAAACATTCAGGAGCACTTCAACTCCATATTGTCCATTTTTGCTCTTCTTCTACAAGCTGGCTTCTTTTCTGGCTTGAGTCTTCAGTCTCTGGCGGCATGTGAGCCTTAATTAAACATCCGTTCACAACATGCGCACCTACTCAATGAAAATTACAGATTAAATACCCATTTGAACATTATCACATACACTGAGATCAAATGAACACATTTTACAGGGACAGCTACACTGCCACCAAAATTACAAAAGATTAATATTTACATGGGATACATTTTAATCTTGTAATTTTTAATAAACTGACGATCAACTATCAATTTATGTCACTAACTTAATTAACTTAAAGATCACATATTTATGTTTGTGTCATTATCCTTTGTGCTACTTTACTGTAGTTTTGGACTCTACAACTAGTACCACTAGTTTTTGAACTGGTCTCTCAAGAAAAGAGAGTTGTTTTAAACGCTGACCTTTCTTTCCCAGACCTTATTGTCCTATTTGGATCTTAACCTTACGCACTAAACCATCATCGTCTTAATTGGCTTCAACCACTCTTGCCAATTTCAACTCATTTCTTGGAATATTGTCCTCCTTTAAACAAACTACATCTCCAACCTGTACATTTTGTTTGGGCGTATGCCATTGTTGTCTTAAACTAATGCTGGTTAAGTATTCT
This sequence comes from Ctenopoma multispine, assembly GCA_034779795.1. Classification (NCBI taxonomy): domain Eukaryota; kingdom Metazoa; phylum Chordata; class Actinopteri; order Anabantiformes; family Anabantidae; genus Ctenopoma; species Ctenopoma multispine. The sequence goes on from JAUYWH010000062.1 coordinate 4,611, forward strand.
TTGCGCCACTTGCTCCAGAATATTTCTGTTAAATATTGCACCCTCCGCCACCTCTTCCTGGCATACAAAGCTTCTCTAACGAATCTACCAGGAGGCGGAAGTGGCACAGACTCTTCAATTGTGAGCAGATGATTAGGCATCAGAGGCTCAGCACTTTTGGAGTCGTTGATTGTATCCGTAGTGAGTGGACGGTGGTTCAAAATTGACATGGCCTCGTAGAAGACAGTTCTTAATGAAGTGTCATTCAACCTTCCTGTGGCTTGTGTTAGGACAGAACTCATGACATTCCTAAAAGACCGGATCTGACGTTCCCAAACGCCTCCTCTGTGACTAGCTTCGGGAACATTCATTTGAAAGTCGCACTGGTTTTTAGCTAGATAAGTAGAGATCCTCTCTTCATCCAACTCCAATCGACCCTTTTTAAGCCCGTTCCTAGCCCCGACAAAAATTTGTAACTTGATCAGAACGAATTTGTCTGACTGTGCCTCTGATTGCTATGAAGCATCTTAAAGCATTTATAAAGGCGTCAGTGGAGAGATCCTCCAACATCTCAATGTGTATGGCTCTCGAGCTTAAGCATGTAAACAATAGGCCATACCTCTTATATTCCTTTTATATACCTTGTTTCGTATAGAAGAGGCCAAAAACATCAAGTCTTGTGTAGGTAAAGGGAGGTGAGGGATCCACTCTGTCACATGGCAAGTCAGCCATGCGTTGTTCTTCAGCTGGTCCACGCACTTTTCTACAAGTGACACACCCCTTAATATACTTAGCCACTACCTTACTGCCACCTATGATCCAATAGCCATTTTCCCTCAGTTTATTCAGAGTTTGGCCTCGGCCATGGTGTTGTGTTTTCTTGTGACAGTAGTCAAGAATGAGTTGTGTGACAATACCTTCTCTTGGAAGGATTACTGGATGTTTCAGAGCAAATGATGCTGAGGACTTCCTTAACCGTCCCCCCAACCCTAAGCAAGTTGTCTGTACAAAAATAGGATCAAGTTGATACATTTTATGAGTTTTTGGTAGTTTAGCTGAGTTTTGACTAAACCATTTGAGCTCTTCCTTAAAAGCTTCCTCCTGCGCTTCCTGGAAGAGTACAAAAGCAGCCATTTGTCTTTCTTCAACACTAATGGGTCCTGACTTGTCTCTCCTTGCAAGTCTTTTAATCCTTGCTACAAAATTAAGAGCTGTGTCTCAATTAGAGAATCTTGAGAACCTCTCAAGAAAGCTGTCTTGCTCAAGGGCTTTTGTCTTAAGGATTTTTACTACTGGGTCACCAATGAGAAGATCAGGGGAATGTTGGTTTGTGACAATTTCCCTTTCCCATAGGAATTTAGGTCCAGTGAGCCAATTTGAACTTAATAGATCTGCCACCTTGAGGCCCCTAGACGCGTGATCTGCTGGATTTTGATCAGATTCAATGTAAAACCACTGTTTTGGATTGGTAGTGTCTCTTATTTTCTAAACTCTATTTGCCAAAAAGACATGAAAGCGACAAGCATAATTTTTTACGTATCCAAGCGTCACTTTAGAATCTGTCCAGAAAAATTCCTCATCAATTTTTTGCTCAAGCTCTGCTCTGAGGAAGCAGAAACTGCAGCCGCAGTGAGCTCCAGGCGTGGAATAGTGACTATTCTTGTGGGCGCCATTCTGGCTTTTCACATGATAAGCGCACAATTCAACTTTTCGTCAGCAACAATCCTGATATATGTACATTGCCCATAGCAGCTCAGTTTTTTTGATCTTGCCGAAGTTCTCAGGAATGAGGCATCTTGGTATTTCAATGTTTTTTTAAATTCTCCAAGTCACAGAGCCATGCCTTCCATTTGGTCTCTAATGCAGGGTTAATAGGTTCCTCCCATCCAACTCCACGTTTGCACATTTCCTGGAGTACTTGTTTTCTTGTCAAAATGTAGGGTGAGAGAAATCCTAACGGGTCATGCACACTAGCAACTGTGGCTAGAATTCCTCGGCGTGTGGCTGGCCTTTCTTTGAGGGCTACACTGAACGAGAACAAATCGGCCTCAACGTTCCACTTTACGCCCAGCACACTTTGCATTGGAATCTCAGAGTAGTTCAGGTTTACATCTTTCGCATTGCTGGCTTGTTCTGATTCTGGGATAACGCTTATGACCTCCTTATTGTTGCACAAAAATTTGTGTAAGCGCAGTTTCCTTTTTGCACAGACTTCTTGTGCTTCACAGACCAGCTGCTTGGCTTTCTTGACTGAATCAACGCTGATTAACCCATCATCCACACAAAAGTTTTTGTGAATAAAGCTGGCTGCCAATGGGTAGTCCTTTCCTTGTTCACTGTCGAGATATTTCATGCACATCCTGGCAATGATGCTGCTCCAAAAATGTGCACTCGCATGCAATATTCGTTAGGCTCAGTATTTGTGTTCCCATTCTTCCACCATAGGAACCTTAAGAAGTCCCGATCCTCTGGGTTGACATGGAAGCGGTGGAACATTTTTTTCACAACACACATTGTTGCAATTGTATGCTCTCGAAATCTGCACAGTACCCCTGCCAGAGTATTAATCAAGTGTGAGTAAGTGGTCATTTAAAGAGGTGCCTTTGTGCAGTCAAAAACAACTCTAATTTTTTCCGGCTTCCTGGGATGATACACACCATGGTGCGGAATGTACCATGTGTTACTATCTTTTGGTGTGCCTCCTGCTTCCTCTGCATCACCATCTTTAAAGACATTGTTCGTGAACTTTATGTAATCCTATTTGTACTTCGGGTTCTTGTCCATTTTTCTTTCAAAAATTTCAGGCGAACCATAGCAAGCTGCTTGTTATTTGGAAGCTGTGGAAGTTCTCTAAAAGGTAGAGGCATTTCTAAATGGCCTTCTTCATTGTAGTGAACGTTGTCATTCAGCATCTTTAAAAACTGAATGTCCTCTTGAGATATATTCCCTTCTTTAGGGGTCGTGTCCAGAAAGTCATTTTCAAGTGCTTTAATCACTGAAGCAGGTGTGATAGATGGCAGCTCCTTTAATGTGACATGATGACAGGTCCCTGTTACGTCCAACGAACTCGTCCATGGCTTAATGGCTCCCACGATACTCCAGCCCAAGTCTGTTTTGATTGCATAGAGATCATAATCATTTCCTAATATGACTTTCCTTGGTTTAAGAGCTCTTGCACAGTCGTAACCAAAGAGGAGAGCTATAGGACAGTCCGAGAGATTTGGCATTTCATTTGCAATGCTGAGTAGATGGGGCCACTTATTCGTCTCAACTGTCATTCGAGTTGGAATACTGTTTTTCTCCAGTGGAATGTATTCTCGAGTGTATGTAGGTGGCAACTCAATGTACTTTTGTGAATGGTACCCTCATACTCTTAGTCCATCCACTCTTTGACTGGGTACAATCGAACCCCTGTCAGTCATTGTTGTCAGCTTTAGCTTAACTGGTTCTGTTCTTGCTTGTATTTTTTCACAAATATCTTGGTCAATAAATGTGTTGCTGCTTTGGGTGTCTAGCAAAGCATAAACCAGTGTCTCTTGTTTCGTCTCTCGTAAAGAAAGCCACACTGGAACGATCATTGAAGTGCACTCATTGTTGCCCACTCTCACACTGCATGATACGGTGGCTACATTTTCCTCTTCTGATGGCATTTCAGGCTTATCTCCTCGTGGAGGATATTCATGGAGAGGAGAAGGGTGCCTTTGTCTGCAAACATTACATGTTACTTTCTGTCGACAGTTTTTGGAAATGTGACCAACTCAAAGACAAGCAAAGCACATATTGTTGTCCATAATGAACTGTTTCTTTTCTTCAAGCGGCATTGCTGTAAACCTTTCACATTTATAGATAAAGTGATTTTGCTTGCAGCAGATACAGTCAAGTTGCCTTTTGTTCTGAGTTGAAGAAAGGTTGTGCTTTGATTTTTTGTTGCTCTGTGCTGTAGTTGTGGCCTTTACATTTTTAGACACATTTGCTGATGTCACCAAGACACTGGCTTTCATACGTTTTTGTTCTTTCTCAGGTTTTTCAAATGTGTTCTTTTAGGAAAACAGAGAAGAGACTGGATTGCATGCTATACGCGCCTCTTCAGCCACAAGGTCTGCAAACGTTGCAAACCCTGGATATGTCTTATCTTCATCCAGTAATTTTGTGACATAATGGTTCCAGCGGGTTGTTGCCCAATCAGGAAGTTTCAGTAATATTTTCTGATTTCCTCACAATCGTCTAAAACTTTAAGGCCTTGCACATCGGGCATAGCATTTTTACAGGAAATGAGGAAATCACTAAACTCTCTTAATTTAAGTGACTCCTTTGGTCCAATCTTTGGCCAACTGCTTAGTTTTCCTCTAAATGCTCTTTGAATTACAAATGGGTGTCCAAAGCGTTTGTTCAGAGCATCCCAAGCCTGTTTGCAAGCTTCCTCATCACTTCGATAAAATGTCCCTTCTAATACACAGAGAGCTTCTCCGCTAATGTATTTCTTCAAGAAGAACAGCTTATGAGTTGAATCTGTGCAGCTAGTCTCAATAACAGCCTTAAAGCAAGTGCTCCACTCAACAGATTTCAGTGGGTCTCCTGTAAGTGTAAACGGCTCTTGTACTGGAAGTCTAGATATTGCTAAGGACTCCTTTAATGCCTGAACTAGAGAGAGCTCACTTTCCTTTGGCATCGCTTGAGCATCACAGTGAGGGGCATGAGCACTTTGTGAGATGAGGATGGATTTACCTTCAGAATGAGGAGGTGCTGTGCTCTGGGGAACTTGGATGCATGGAGAACTGTTACGAATTTTGGGAAGCTGACTGAAAGACACAGTACTCTTTACTTCACTATTTCTTATTTCAGCATTCATTTTTTAATCCTCTTCAGCATACACATTGTATTCAGCCTCAATGATCTCAAGATCTCTTTGATTTTCCAACATTTTTAATCGCTCTTGTTGAGCCAGTATCTCCTTTCTCCGGGCAGATATTTCCATTTCCCTATTTATTTCAGCTCGTTTAGATGCCAATCGTGCAGCTGCCTCTGCTTTCCTTGCAGACACATGACTTCCTTGCTGACAATGACTGTGCTGGCTACTTCTTCCAGCTCTAGACACAGTTGAGCCATATATTGACTCTGCACCTTCTCTTTGGAGTAGCTGAAGGAGTTATTCTTTTACAGCTCCTGCATCAAACTCCTTATCAACATCTGCATAGCGCCTTTTCAGTAGCAGAATAATTTCAGTAGAAACTGAGGTACAATTATCTATCTTTCTTCTCATATCTTGAGATGGTGTGGTATGTATGATATGTATGATGTAAAGCCACATACTCTTGCTGTAGGTCCGACTCACATTTTTCTACTGACTTGATCATTTCAGCTAATTCTGCTTTACAGCCTTGTTCTTTAAGTTTGGACCTAGTGAGTTGAATCTCTGCTTTAAAGTTTAAATATGTTGACATAAACTTTCTTTCTTTGCTTGTTATCTCAATCTGTTTAAACTCACGCATTTTTTCTGTTAGTTGTCTTGGGCGCTCTGAGCGTCTTACCTCTGTCTCAGGTTTAGATGATGGCTGAAGCTTCCTATTTTGTGTTTTTCAAGGTCTCCATGAATTTCACCTATGCGTGTTTCGACTTCTTGTCTTTCTGCATCTTCAAGTTCAGTTTCTAATTTCCTTTCTAACTGTGCCCTTTCATCTTCTAAGGCTACAAGTATTTCCTCTAAGACACGGGTTTCTTGTGCACTCTCCATTACGATTTTTGAACCAACAACTTAGAACAATTAAAGGAAACTTAACCTACACTACTAGTACACTACTTTAAACATAAAACATTAGCACAATAGCAAGCTTTCAATAAATGAATAAATGCACATTATCTGCAGCATACACTTTTCACTTAGCCTTTTTCTTGGTTCTCTTTTCGAACCCAGCGATACGGTCTAACCTGTTATCCTTATGGTGTTGTGATTCACTGCAAAGTTCCAAAATGTCGCCTTGGTCTCCTTTATTCACCCACAGTGGGCCGCTGCAGTTCGGACGTCCATCTGATGTAGGAACTCATAGGCCGCTCTGCTGTCCTGGAAGCCTGGCGTGCAGGGCTCTGGCTGCTAGCTCGTTAACAGGCCAAGTTTTTCACTGTAACTGCTCCCGAAGGTTAATTTTAATGTTTGGTGTAGAATAAAGGGCCATGCGCCAACTGATGTTTAACCAGTAAACACCGTGAAAAACGTGTGCGCCTTTCTACCAAACATTCAGGAGCACTTCAACTCCATTTTGTCCATTTTTGCTCTTCTTCCACAAGCTGGCTTCTTTTCTGCCTTGAGCTTGGCTTGGCGAGCCAATATTAAACATCCGGTCACAACATGCGCACCTTCCAGTGCAATACTCAATTCCGCCCGTAGGTGGCAACAACACAACATGAAAATGACACATTAAATACCCATGTGAACATTATCACATAAATTGAGAACAAATGAACACATTTTACTGCGACAGCTACACTACATCTGGTTATTACTATTACTGAGCCTCAGAGTCAGTATATGTTTCTCACTGCAGTGATGACTTAACAATTACAGATTCCATGAACATGACGTGCTTTTTCAGTTACTGCTTCTTTGATATTTTCTTGTTTAATTAGATATTTTATCACATCACATCACATGTCAGACTCTGAATAAACTCTCCTGAAAAAGTGACCTGACCCCTGTGGTCTGACCGACACCTCACAGAGACAGACACAGCAGCCCAGGCAGATCTTCTTCAAGGCATTTGTGATGCGAGGCCAGTTTTTCTTTAGACCAGTGTGACTGACACTTTATAGTTTTTAAATGTGACCGTAGCCCCGCAGGATGTCAACACAAAGTGGACATCAGCAGCTACACTGTCCCCAAGGTTTTACATTATTGTGTTATATACTGGAATAAATTGTGTATCCATTTCATGTTCCAGTAATATTTTAACTCACATTTCTAACGTTTGGTCGGTAAATGTGACATAGATCCAGAGGCTTTAGCTGTGGGCAACTTGCGCAGCCGGCGTGTTGTCCGTGGTCAGATATTCAGACATCAATAATCAATCATTCCTAACGGTGGTGACCGGACAGTGTAGCTGCTAATGACCACTTTGTGTTGACATCCTGCGGGGCTACAGTCACATTTGCCGGTGTTGATTTTAAAATCAAAGTAAAACATTTACTGACCATTTAAAAGGACAAAACAAACAACTTTTCATGTTACAGTCACATTTACACTGCCCGTGCAAAAAAAAGAAGGTGATCTTTTTTTGGCCTGGTCGCCACCTGGATTTAACTAAGCAAACAGGTACGAGCCTCCTATAATATTACTGGAGCAACAGTATGTGCTCCAAGAATGAGGTCAGCTGACTACCTGAATACACTGAATGACCAGGAATAAGCTAAGCTAAATGCTGTCCAACAAAATATTAGTGTGTGACCTTCATACATGCCATGACATTCTCAAAGTTTTTCTTACAGTTACAGTGCAGGTCACATAAGTGCTCTCTTAGTTGGAATTAATTACTGTGGCAAACCTAAAATAATCAATGAAACCGTTTCTTATTAGTAACTGCACTGAAATGACGTGTCTGTGGAAGGAAAGAGTAACAGCATGCAAACATATTGTCTGGCAGCTGTTAGGGTTAGGGATTAAGAGCGTACGTCATTATTATAGTTATTCAATCAACACGCTCAAGCATTTAGGAAATTATTAGCAAAATAGTTACATGATTGTTTTGTGGAAAATTACCCTCTAGATTTTTATATTGAAATAATACAACTGCTATTTCAATGTGTCCCATTTTTTTACCAACAACACATTCCTAACCTCGGTGACACAATTACAACTGCAAAACACCAGTGACTGAATGAAACTCATAATTTATCATACTAATATTCTAACAAAGACCAGATGTAACAAGCAAGATTAATGTAGCCTGAGACCAGTGTATCTCTGTGGGGCGTCAGAAAACAGGAGACAGGTTCAGTTTTCCTGGTGATTATTCAGACCTGCAAAGCAAAGTTTTTTCAGGTCTCAATTGGAGCAACAAACAGATCACAGGCAGTTTACACACATTGTTCAGCTGCTCCATCAATAATCAGTAAGTTGGTTTGTAACTTTACGCTTTTTATAGATAAAAACAACAACAACAACAACAGCAACAGCAACAGCTGTCATTCCAAGATGTCTATGTGGGTCTTCCTCATCTTCTGTTCCTCCACCCTTGTCTCCTCCATCCTCTGTGTCCCCTGAAGAAGAAGAAGAAGTGTGTGTGAGTAGTGAGGTGTCAGGTAGGTGATGAATCCATTTCCTCTTCAAACTCCTGTCAGACATTATCTACTCCACTTTGATCACATCACTCATAGCAGCAGTTTCTACAAAGTCTCATCAACAACATCTTTAGAAAACAACATCATCTGATCTACATCAACAACCAGGAAACCAGAACCGTTTCTTGTGCTATGCAGAGACCATGCAAATGCATAGGGCCCCGTGGCCACTAAGAGGCCCCCAGGCAACCGCTTTTATTTTAAAATATTTTAGTAAAATTTTATGTAATCTAAATATCTCTCAGATTATGTTTGCTCTGTAATGTTGCAAGAAACCTGTACAAACCATTGGGAAGTGTATTTGATATCACTACAGAAACAGCTGCACCAGGGCATCACCTTTGATTTGCTTTAAAGCAGACATGTTCAGCTCTGCACAGTCTATGAAACGCTCTGACAGGCGGGAGTCCATGCTTTATCATAGTATATTTTAACTTCATTTCTTTTTTATTTGATCGTTCCTGAGTGGCTTCATTGACATTTAAAAACGGTAATTGTCAAAATTCTAATAAATTGGTTTTAAAACTGTGTTTTTATAAGTAACCTTTGCTGTCAAATATTTTTCTGAGAGACCCGCAGAAATCTTCACATCATCAAACCTATCATGTTTGGACACTTCTACTCTTTACATAACTAGGTTTATTATGTAATAAACCAAACTGTTGAATCTCATAACACAAGAAAGTAGAAACAGTGGATCTGATTTCAATCTTTGCTCATGATTTTTCCTGGTATCTTAAAAAGTTTTGATTTTCAGGAGCCATTCTAAAGTTTCTGAGTTTCTACGGTCGTAGAGAAACACACACAAACAATCACTCACCTGGTTCAACGACAGTCAGGGTGACGATGTTGAAGAGCTTTGTGTCCCTCACTGTTTTATTTATTTTAATCTTACATCTCTGGATCTTTCAGCTCCGCTCGACCATGATAAAGTCGATGTTGATGTTCGTTTATGCATTGCCCTCTGGAGAAGAAGACATATTCCTCTGTTGACAGATCAGGTCTGATCCACTCTAAAACTACGATGTCAGCATCTCTGGGACTTCGACAGTGAAGAGTGACGTCATCTCCAGGTTTTACTGTGATTCCTTGTGAATAAAAGAAAAAGAGAAGAAAATACTTTTAGTGTAAATAGAAATACACACAGCTCGGGATCAAATGTTATTAATTATTAATTTTACACAAAACTCATTATATCCAAGAAAAAGTTAAAAGGGAGGATCGAGTAATAATTAGTGATTCGATGGCAACCCGGAGCTTGTTACGCAACTAACTACGCGCCGTCTTGCTTTCTTGTTTTTTACATTACCGTACTCTATTTTTTTGGTAGACGCTTTTATCCAAAACGACTTACAAGAAGACACGAGCATGGAATGCTCCCCCACAAACACCTGACTCCACCCTGATAGTCAATCTTCACAATAAAAGTCTGATTTTCACACAAGAGCCTTTTTGTGAAAACCCACTAACACACTGAGACAGAGACTTGTCCATCCCAAAGACAGGATACCTAGACAGAAGAAGAGCAATTTAGTGTCTGCTGTTCAGTGCAGTGAAGAGTGCTCCGAGCTGTACATTGGAGAGACGAAGCAGC
>JAUYWH010000063.1:0-14500 GCA_034779795.1 Ctenopoma multispine
GGGGGTGGAGATTGTGTATAGTATAAATATCTGGGTATACACTTGGACAATAAACTTGACTGGTCTACACACACATCTGCTGTGTATAAAAAGGCTCAAAGCCGACTGTATTTTCTGAAGAGGTTCAGGTCCTTTAACGTCTGCAGCACCATGCAGTGGATGTTTTATGAGTCTGTGGTGTCCAGTGTCATTTTCTTTGCTGTGGTTTACTGGGGCAGCAGCCTGAAGATGGCAAAAATAATCCCAGTGCCACATTGGTTAAAAACCACTTGTATTAGTTATCATATTAGCATTAGAGTTTATCATGGTTAATAAAACATATTGGTCTGTTAATTACTTACTGAAATCAAGCATACCATGTTGCTATTCTTTCACATTAAAAGTGTTCAAGTGGAAGGCTTTTATTGTGAAGCAGGCACAGGAAATGTTAGCATCAAGTGCTAAATATCAGTGTTGCTAACTTAGAGACTTTTGTAGTTTTCAGACCTCTTTAGCGATTCGTTTTTTAAAAAGCGACTAGCAACAAATCTTGAGATGTTTCTTCTGGTGTTTTTTTTCAGGTTTTATTTAGACTCACGTATCGTTCCCTCTTCTCAACGAGCAGCGGGGGCTGCCACCGGCCCTCCCCGTCCCGCAGAGCTCACAGGCGGCTCAGTCTTCAAGCAGCAGCCGGAGCACAAACAGCAGCATGTGGAAGTTTCACAGTTTGAATTTCAATTTAAATTGAAATTAGGTTAGTTTGCACAGTGTTGCCCTGAGGCAATGAACCAAAGAGACACAGTTTTAGTATACAAATAATGCAAAATAAGTCTTAAAACATCTTTACAAAAGAACAAATTAAAGTACAAGAAACACACATTTACAAAACTTACAATCAAACACCTGCAGTAGGTAACATTTGTATGTTTGAACTCATCATTTCTCATGTGTTTTTTCATTCACTGTCTGCTATGTTGCATAGCACATAGACTACTTGTGAAGATATCTGGAAGTTGAGTTTCTTTCTTTTTAGGTTGAAACATTTCACTATTCATCCAAGTATCTTCAACCTACTAAAAAAGAAATCTGGTTGCCATGAGTTTGAATTATTGTAAAATATTGATTATAATTTAATTTGACATGTGTGGACTAGATTTTAATGTCTGATCTGAATTCCTACAAACATTTCACAAGCTCTGCTTTGACAGAGAGGTCACTATTTTTGATTTACCTTTTGTTTTAAAGAACATTTTAACAATACAGAAAAACTCACACTATAACGATGAACAATATTCAAAACTTACAGTAAAACTAACAGTAGAAACACTGTAGGTTGTCTATCAACCACTGTATAAATGTTAGTTATAAGAAACATAAAATGGTCTTTTCTCTTGTCCTCTCATTCCTGTTTTCATTATCCTGCAGTGACTGAGTGAGCATCATCCACTGAGGTTTTTCTGTTGTCCACCAGGAGTCTCTGCTGGACAATCAAAATCTAATCAAATCAAATGTATTTAAAGCACGTATAAAACAACACCCACCTGACCAAAGTGCTTGACAGCAGAGGTGGGCAGAATTGTACTCAAATAAGACTAGCGTTACTTCACAATGATATTACACGGTGTGTCTCAGATAATTTAGGTGATCGCTTTTATTTTGAAATGATGGAACTTGACGCTAAAAACGTGAACAAAGGAGAAACGGTGAAGGAGACAAAAACAAGGTGTTAACTCTCTTGTCCTCTAGACAGAGCATCTCTCTGGTAGAATAAATGATGATAAAGTAACGAGTCGAGTGTTGTCAAATGCAGCGGAGTAAATGTAACTCGTTACTACCCACCTCTGCTTAACAGGTACATTAAACAATCCCAACCAAGTTAAATAAATAAAGCGCGCTGGACTTAAAAGCAGATAAAAGGATACTAAAAAATTGATGGGGCAAGTTCCTGTAATTATAAAAAGCCAAGGAAAAAATAGGTTTTGAGCTCAGGTTTATGGGATGCCAAATCAGGTGCAGTTCTAACGTTTAGGGGCAAGCTGTTCCAGAGTTTTCCAGTGTGGACTCAGCTCTGACTGCTGTGTTGTTGCATCCCTAAAGCAATGTTCACAAGAATTCCCCAAATCATTCATTCTGGCTCCTTAGTTGACCCTTTTCAGCATCTGACACCGACTTCAGCTAAACAATCCTGGGCACATTGTTTAGTGGGATGTGTTAGTTGTTACACTTGTCACTTTTCTAGTTTTGTGAAGGTGTCAGTGCTTTTCTGTTGTGAAACATTAGAAAACCTAGAAAACAAGTAGAGTCTTAAGTCAAGTTGTTTTTCAGTACATGTTGGTATCTCAAATGATCTCTGTGACAGTCGTACCTGCTTTAAGACAACATCAACATATATCTACAGAGCTTTTGATCTTGGATTTGTTAAAAGAAAAGAAGAGAAAGTGAAAGAACACTAAAAATGTCTCTGTAAAATACCTGGTCTCTGTTTTCAGTCAGATCTTTATCACCTGCTTTCTCAGTTGAAATGAAAATAATTATCCAGAGAAAAAAACTCAGTCACAGGGCATCTATATCAAAGATTGCTCTTTCTATGTGGACCATTTCCAACACGACCTTCCTGTTGGACCTCAATCAATTAGCACCTCTAAATTCAGGTTTTCAGCTGAAAATGTGTTTTTTAGGTGCAACTACTCTTGAGTGGTCATCTTAGTTCCCATATAAAAAAAAACAGGAGCATCAGCAAAATTAGAAAGCTGGAAGCTTAATGTGCTCTAAGACCACTAGAATAAAATTGCCACCCTAGATGACTTTACACTGGCCTCAAGTGCTACTGTGAGGAATCTTGGAGTCATCTTCGACTATCTAGCATATCTAGAACGTCCTTCTTCCGCCTGAGGAATATTTCTAAAATTAAAAACTTCCTGTCTCAAATTGATGCTGAGAAACAAGTCCATGCATTTGTTACTTCTAGATAGAAAATCTACAGAAAGAAACCCTATTATTATTACCTAAATTGCAGGAATTCAGGATCAGATGAAGCAATTGGGAATAAATGGAACTAACGGTTTGCTTTAACTGGCTGTTGGCAGGAAAGACTTCCTGTACCCTTCTTTATCACAGCGGAGCTGAAGAAGTCTAGGACTACAGCAGGCTGTGGAGAGGATGGATGAGAGCTGTTCTCCATGATTTTCAGCAGCTTGATAAGCAGCCTCCTCTCCACCACCTGCTCTAAAGGTTCCAGTGGAGTCCGTAGCACAGAGCCAACTTCCCCCTCCACCCTGTAAACCTCTGACTTTCAGTACAACACAGAGTCCTGTCATCTGCAGAAGTTCTCAGATGACTCAGCTGTTGTTGGGTGTATCAGCGGTGACAAAGAGGCAGAGTACAGAGGCCTGGTGGACCGGTTTATAGAATGGTGTGGGAACAACCACCTGACCTTAGTTATAACCAAGACAATTATTTGTCGGCGTGAGAAATACAATGTGTGGCGGGAGTGCGTGACAAAAGACTGAAAAGAGTCAATACAGGACACTTGAGAGTCCTGCACTAAAGCAACAATAAGAAAGATACGGTAACTTATCTGCTGCCTTTTATAGCACCTGATTGTGGTGTCTTCGATTATGTACGTGCATGTTTCTACACATGGTGGATGTGATAATCAAGTCTATTTATGTGTGTGGTCACTGGCAAGCCAGTGCTTCTTTCTGACGAGGAAGTAACCTCCCAATCCTTCTCTGTGTGTACGGTGTTTAAGTGTGTGTAGTCTCTTCAGGTCTCTTCACCACATCTCATAATAAAACCTCAGTGTTACTGTTGCTGTGTGTGTAATAAAGGGAAACAGGAGGTGATGATCAAGTAAAGACTCTAATCAAACTAGTTAAATCAAGCAGAGATTTTATTCAGAACTTAGAAATCTGTATATAAACATGCAGGAAGAAACTAATGTAGAAATCAAACATGGCTCCATTAGAGTTGGATTCGGTGTTTGTAACATCGTCTACAAAGTGATGAAGGAGAAAACTACCTGTTGAACAGTTCCTACATCATGTCAGTAATATGTTACTGCCAGTTTACTGAGACTCTCAGACTCAGAACAAAGGATCAACCACAGACTTGGGTCCAGTGAAAACATCAGAACAACATTCAACTGACACCAACACATATAGTTTTTGTCTGAACATTAACCACCAGTTGGCGTCCTCCCTCCTTCCGTTAAAAACCTCAGCTGTCAGCTAATCCAATTTCTTGTCTATGTATAAAAAGAATATTTTACATTACAGTTATGAAGAAGGTTTCAAAGCTATTGATTATAAATGAAACAATAAGACTTGGAATGAAAATCCCCATAAACCCAAAAATGCTGGTCAGAAGCAACTGGACTTGTTTCACCTTCGATCCAGAAGGCTTCATCAGTTCTGCTATCAAACAGCATTCGTGGAATAACCATGACTTGGATGACAGCTCCAGGTAAACTATGGTATGTTTTCCAGAGAATTTAATTAATCTTATTAAAGTATTATTATTCTAGTATTTTAAAATGTCTTTGCTGTGGACAGTAAATACCAATGGAAATAACGTATTGGTATTTGGCATCTTTTTGATATTAGATTCAAAACTATCCAGCTAATAGGTTCTTTCCATTGGTATTTACAGTGCACAGAAAATAAATAATTTCATGGTACAGTTAAACATGTATCCTTACTGTGCATATGACGATAAACTTTAAATCTTGAACCTCGTTCCTCTTTTATACTGAGATACGTGACTCAAAACTTTCTAATAAAGAAACCGACTTGCCTTGTTGTTTTTAGGTTATGTAGAGTATAGTATAAGAAAGTATTGGAATTACAAAGTTAATTTATATGTTTATGCTTCACACTGATATATAATGTTCATCTACTTCACTGCTTCCAGGAAATCTACTTCCTAAGTGCTGTTAATTCACCAAACATGTACGGAATTCCTGAACTGGTTCCTTCACCCACTCGAATTTTCAGCTCCTTCAGTTTCTTGACCTTCTCTGTGTCTCTTTTCTCTGTCATCTTCTCAATCAGGAAGTCCAAGTTGACGTAAGTGAACACTGAATTCACATTCAAGGCGATCTCCTCCAGTTTGAGAACATGTTGGTACGACTCTTCTAACAGAGCATCATTCTCTGCTGTCAGTTCCTCCTTTTCTTTTTCTAGAATTTGCAGAAGGCTCAGCTTGCTCCCACTTTCAGCTTTATTCTTTCTGTATTTCTCTTTCATTTGTTCTTCAGTCCTCTGAACCTTCCTTGTCTTTGTCACATAGACCCAGTCTTCTTTCACATGATCTGATATAGCACACTTATCCTTACATGAGGTACAGCGGCCTTTTTTCATGACTTTACAGTCTTTGGGATACCAGGCCATTGAGCATGGATAGTGACAGTTCTCCTCACAGACAGTGCAGCAGACAGCTCCTTGGTAAAAGACCGCCCCCCACATCCCATTATTGATTTGTTCTTTGCCTCTGTAGATCTCATCAAACTCTACTATGAAGTTCTTATTCATCCTCATCTCTTGTTGATGATTCTTCAGAGCTTTCTGAGTCTGTTGGACCTCTTTCTGTTTTTCTTCAATCAAGTTGAGTCTATCTTGCAGAGTCTTGATGAATGCAGTCAGTCTGATGCGTGTCTTCAACACTTTAAGAGTTGTCTTTAGCTTCTGAGGTCCACATCTTTCCACAAAATCTGTGAATTCACCCATTCCCTTCATTGTTATTTTCCACGGACTCTCTAAACCAGACTCATGATCCACTGTTCTCTGTTTGTTTTGGCGGTTATTAAACAGGAAGTGAACTGGCTGATTCTTCTCATTTTTGGCACATTTAATTTTTATATCTTCAAGAGCCTGAAGAACATTTGCAGGTAATATTCCATCTGAGTGTGTAACCAGAGCTACAATGTTCTTCTCCATGTCTTTTCCAAACAGAGATGCTACTGAATTAAAGATGTACCTCAGTCGGTCACTCAAACGATTATCACTCGCCTTTATCACCAGACCCACTGCATTAATTTTATGAATTCCATCCTGTGAACTGAACAAGTCAAATAATCTTTCACTGACAATGAGATCTTTTCTAATTCCTCTGGTGTCTCCATATCCAGGAGTGTCGATGATGGTCAGAGAGTAGGGCAGAGTTTGATCTTCAAAACTAAAGATCTCGTACACGGTCACATCTGATGTCTGACTTTCTGTCTGACCTTTTTCATCTTCCTCTACGATTTCAAACCAGATGTTGTCCTCAAACTTCACTCCAATGCTGTAATTCACCAGAGCATTGACCAGAGTAGATTTTCCTGTTCCTGTTTCACCAACAAGTAAAATAGTTTTATTGATCTTGTTTATATTTTTTTCACCAACAGTCTTTTTTATCAGAGTTCCAATTTTCTCTTTTTTTGGTTTCAGCTGGTAGACAGCAGGAGATCCTGAACGGATCAGAGAACTTTTGGAGATGATGTCCTTGTATTTGGGTAAAATGTTGGTGCTCCTGTTGAAAAGATTAGAGAACAGAGAGAAGAAATACATATTTATAACATAACATAACCTGCGGATTGGTTATTTGCATTTGATGTCATGTGACTATAGTGCAGAGTTCAGTTTGATTTTCTACATAGAAATCGTTATTACTAGCTCTCAAAAGTTCTCACAGTTTGTACTGTGTATGGTTGCTCAAATTGATCACACCATTAAAGCACAAGGAGCTCGTATGAAGTAACAAAAGCAAATGTACACAAAAGCGGAAATGCAAGAACATTACTGAAAAATTAAGGTGTAATGCCAAAAGATGATTACACACAAAAAGTCGGATAATGCTTGTCTGTGCAGAGACCACTTTGGTAACATATGTGGCTGTTTATCCGTCCATCGAGTGGGTAAAAAAGTATAACCAGCATAAAATACATGAATGCGAAAATAATAAATTACATATCCATTATATACTGTATATTGAGAATGTTCTAAGGATATTTTACTAGAACATCAAAATAAATCTTCCAAAAATGATGAAATTTTTGTTCCAAAACGTGTACTAGTGCGGCTGTGGTTTTTTTACATTTGGGATAAAAGTCTTCACTAATGTGAAGTGCCTACAAGCTAGTGCTGGGTATCGTTTCATATTTCAAGAATCGAATCGATTCCTATTCTCAAGTTTTCGAATCGATTATCAATCTAATCGGGCGATCTCAAAAGCAAGCGCTAGGCTAACGTTACCGCTAGTGTCCGATGCCATGTTGTTTTGATATCTTCACATTGAATGCGCATGCGTGAACCACATGTGGTGTTAAAGTTCACTGGGGGAAACTGTATTAACCCTTTAACACCAAAGTCTTGAAATGCACGTCTGGACCTTTTTTTCTATTCTCGCTATAAAAAGGGAAGAAAATTTTAACGGGTAAAATCGATCTTTGGACGTTCGAATTGATCTTTAGGAACTGTTATGAGAATCGATTCAAAATCGGAGAATCGATTTTATCGACACAGCTCTACTACAAGCTTAAGCCCGAATGAATCAAACTCGAGTTTGTCTTGCCTCATGCTGCGGTCTGTCATGCCTGGGGTGAACACAGTAATCACACGAAGGTACGCACGAAAACAACTGCAGACCCCAAGAAAGAGGTGGTCTCAATTTTTGTCATTTACCCAACACTAGCCTAACCAAAACAGACTAATGTGTGAAAATGTCCTCAGATAGTCTTGCTCAAAGAGACTGAATGAAATTCAACGTTTATTGGCTGCCAAAATTTCCATCTACAACATCCAGTTTTCTGTCTGTGAAAATATCCAAAGTTACAGTCCAGCATCAGATATGTGAGATAGTAAAGTGCATTTTTACTGTGACCCCTATAGACGAAGCACATACAAAAGTGAAATGCGCTGCAAATAGGAAAGTATGAACAAAAACATTACGCTGAAAACAGCTGATCCCAAAACAGAAGGGCTCCAGGATGCTAGGAGCAGTGATGAGCTTGATTTGCAAATGAAACTGTTTACATTAGCAAACGTTAGCAAGATAATGCTAGTAAGATAACTAGCTGTTCAGGGGCGTAGTGTTTTCAGCCAAGGAACTGCTGTGTGCTGAAGAATACTATGATAGGATGTAATTTAGCTAGCTAGGAAGCTAGCACATATCCTGCAATTACATTCAATAAATCCACAAACCTTAGAATTAGCATCTGACACCAACTAGATGGCTGACCTGCTACTTAACCTCATTGGTAGATTTAAACTAGATTATCTGTAAAATAGTGGTATTACTCTACTATTCTGTATGATCCAGGACGGTGCCGCAGTGGTTAGGAGAGTTGGCAATAGTCAACTGTCGCGTCCCAGTCTAGTAGGGAAGGTTGCGACAGGAAGGTCATCCGGCGTAAAAAAACCCTGCCATACTAATATGCATTGATTAACCGCTGTGGTGACCCCAAAAAACGTGAGCAGCCAAAAATCTCATTATAGTCTGTATGCATTCTGTAACATTTTAAATATCAGTATTCTACTGTACAATAAGACATTACTCCATCACTTATTCTGGATTTTGTTTAATGTTTTTTTACTCACATGATGATGCCTGGTACAAACAGGTGTAACAATGTCTGATGTCTGGTCACTGGTTAAATTAAACAGCCATAGATTAATTGACCTGTAATTAAAAGATGGTTTTATTTTCAAGTTTTATTTACAGAAGTAAAATATCTGAAAAATATTGGTGACAATTATTAGATGTTAACACCACATTTCCGTCTTTGCTGATCACTTTATCAATCACCATCTGTTACAGACGACATATATGTCTTTGTATTTCGACCAAAATACTGGCTTCCCCTTATGTCAAAGCTACATAAAGAGAAACTGTAATAATTTACTAATCTTTATTTTGACTAAAATAAGTGATCAAACCAGCACAGACGCAGTTTGTCATTTACTATACATGCAAGTGTGTAGTAAGTAGTTTATAACAAAATATTTGTGATCAGTAATGACACATTTTTTCATCATAGTCAAAAAGTCTGTTATGAAAAGGTTTGCTTCAAGATCACTGTGGCTCTTTTTAAGATTGTTCTTCAGGTCTTTTTACTATACAAAAGGTTTAACTCTGGTTGACATGTACAAAAAAGAAAGAACACTGTTATTTTATACAATAGCTGGATAATAATAATAATAATTTTATTAACACTAATTATTGAGTACTAATTACAAAGTCTCTGTTTCTCCATTGTCCTGTGTGTTTTCACTGCAGTGTTATTTATCCAGCTCTATATGTACTCTGTAAACTAAAACCAGCAGCTGGAAAAATGGAAAACTATGTAATAATTGCTGGAATATCTATAAAATGATCAACAGGAAATACATTGTATGGAAAACCTGGTGTCTTTGCTCTTAAATAATGACAGAAATACTCAGTTTCTCTTAAACTTCATCATCATTGATATCTGAAAGTATTTCATTTTTCCTCGTTAAAAGCGATCTTACCTGTTCTGTTGGGTTCAGGAGGCTCTGTGGTGCTGAGGCGGCAGAAAGAGCAAAGAGGAGTCAGTGTTCACAGGTTTAATATGTGTAGAAGGGATGGACTCTATGTGGTCACATGATTTCACAGAAACTCTCTGCATCGCTCCCTCCGTGTAGTAGTTCGTCTTTCTTCCTTTTTTCCTGTTGCAACTATACATGTAAACACAACAGACACAGAATCAAAAGTTCATTTTGCAGACATATAAACATAAAAACAAGACTTTTTTATTTTAAATATTCATAAATCTGCATCATATTACATCACAGGGTAACTGTCTAAACGTCCATGCTTCAAACACATGTTAGACGAATGATAAAATACAACTGATCATATTCAGTATATGTGTGCAGATACCCTCTCATCAACTACTGTTGGTGATGTTTAAACTCCAGATTTTCTCTCTCAGCATCATGGTGTGAAAAACAGGCTTCACATACATGTACATAACTGTTTCTACATACACACTATTTATGTCCTTTTTGACCGCTCTGTCAATACCTGGTTTTCTCAGGACAGAAGCTGTGAAACACACTCATCACATCAGGACGACATAGATTAATACAAACATGAACCATGTTGGGCGGTACAAATCCAGGACGTCTGGACGACAACAAGACATGTTGAAGAAATCAAACACAGAAATAAACAGACAGCTAATGTTATCAAATTATTTAGAATATAGAAATACGTCCAAGCTGGACCAAAGAGAGAGTTAGCTGGGCAGCCGACAAGCACGGGGAACTGATCACACCAGTTTTTTCTGTTTTGATTACATGGAATGTGCTATTATGCTGTATGTGTCTTTCTCATGTCATTGTGATTTTAATAGACATCTGACTAAACTGATTTATCCGGTTACTAGAGGCAGAACATAAATAATATCAGCAAAAGCAATCAGAAATTCATCCTCACCCAAACTGTTTTAAAGCACACCTTCAGACACACCTGCTCCATACCAGGCTTCATTTTTCCATGCTCTGCACATTGTCACAGACAGTCATCCATGTCCTTGTAAGAGTCACAGACGTGCTGGAGCCTATAAGACAATAGTAGCTTTTATGTAACCTTCATTTTCACCTCAGAGATAAAACCAAGGTCACAGATAAAGACATTTCCACAATAACAGCTTGATGAGCAAATTAACTGCACTAAACTACACAAGGCAGGGGGTAGATATACACAGTAGGTTTAACTGCCATAAATATACATTATATATATATTATATAATTATATAATTTATTTAGTGTCATAATTTAATTTTGTTCAGGTATGTTATTTTATTTATTGTCTTGAACATTGATTTTCCCTGAGTTAATATGTGTAGGAACTATGTTACATTTCATGTTGCATGGATGTTTTGTTCCAAGTTTACCAAGAAACAGAAAGGTTAAAGGAGGTAAAAGAAAAAAGAATTGTTAAAAGAAGTCCCAACTAAATGAAACTATACTTATGTATATGTATATTTTGGTTTAAACATGTATGTGAACTCAAGTCAGTGCTTATGTCAGAGCGTATGTGTGCTCAATCTATGCATTTTATATAACTAACATGATAAAATGAAGCGTGGTATGAAGTGAATGTAAGAACAGCAGATTTGTCTGAAGGTGTGCTAAAAAAATGTTTGAGTGTGGAAGATGTTCAGTCACTGTGATCATTTTCACTTTCTGTGTTGCCTCTACCAACCAGATAAACCAGTGTAGTCAAATGTCTGTTAATATAACAATAACAGGACAGAGACACAAACAACATAGCAGGACATTCAGTGGAACCCAAAACAGGAAAAACTGGCATCACCAGTTCTCAATGCTTGTTAACTACTAACTTTTATTTCTGAGTCAAAGTGTAGTAAGAACATCGACTTCCTAGACCATCTTTTTGGACCAAGACTGAATTTCACCACTTTCCTAGCTAGCATTAGCATTTTAACAGGTACCAGACCACTGTACTCCTCATTTCTTAATTAAAAACTGTGATAAATCTGCACTAGTTAAGAAAAATATAGTCACTTTATTTTATTTTCATTCTCATCTTTATTTCACTTGGTACTAGTCACATTTAGTCCATTTTTAACCATTCCTGTACCTGAACATTCAGTAAGAATAATTTCTTTATCCACTGTAAATAATTGAAGCCTCAATGTTTATAACAGCATCATGAAAGATGACCTATGACTAAAACAGAACTACATTTAAAACTAAGGTTTACTGACTGGAATTGACTAAAACTAGTAGAAAATAAAATGCCTAAAATGTGACTGTAAGTTTTGATGAACTTTGGACCCAGAAATGCAGTCAGGAATACAGGGAGGTTTTTTTTTGAAGGTTTTATTAAAAGATGAATAATGAATGTCAGAGTGGGAGGAAGGATCAACAGCAAAAGTCTCAAAAATTAGTTGAAAAGACAAGACTGCCTTTAGTCTGTCACTGATCACTTAGCAACCCATAAGCCCACAGATGTCCATGGCAGAAATATGCTTCCAAATAGATCAATTCAATTCAGTTTTATTTGTATAGTGCCAAATCACAATAAAATTCATCTCGAGGCACTTTACACTGTAAGGTTAAAGACCTTACACAATATAAGGAAATACAGAATAATGTGCAAAGCCCAACAGTCCCACTTAAGCAGCCCTAGGTAACAGTGGATAGTAAAAACTCCCTTTAACAGGAGAAACCTCCAGCAGAACCAGATTCAGGATGGGCGGCCATCTGCCTCGACTGGTTGGGGTTAGTGGACAGAAGAGAGAGAACGAACAGCAGGTGACAGAGATCAAAACAACAAAAAGAAGCAGCAAACAAAACACTGGGCTGGTTGGTCAGACCAGTAGCTGCACACTGGATATCACACAGCTTCGAGCTGTGGATTCCTGCAGAGAAGTACAGAGAGAGGCGGACAAAGAGGAAGAAGCAGAACTATGGGAGAGAAACACAGTTAATGGAAGTATTGGCATATGAGCTCTAACTATAACCTTTATCAAAACGGAAAGTTTTAAGTCTAGTCTTAAAGGTAGAGAGGGTGTCTGCCTCCTGAACCTGGATTGGAACAGGTTCCACAGGAGAGGAGCTTGATAGCTAAAGGCTCGACCTCCCAGTCTGCATTTAGAAACTCTAGGAACAACAAGTAGACCAGCACTCTGAGAGTGAAGTGCTCTGCTGGGATAATAAAGTTCTATGAGGTCTTTAACATAAGTTGGGGCCTGATCATTTAGAGCTTTATAAGTGAGGAGCACGATTTTAAACTCTATCCTAGATTTTACAGGGAGCCAATGGAGAGAAGCTAATGTAGGAGAAATATGATCTCTCTTGTTGATTCCAGTCAGAACTCTGGATGCAGCATTAGCTGGTCCGGCCCAGAGAACGTCAGCCTCTACGTGGCCTGGACGCTCTATCCAGTGTAATTTTTGTTGGACAGAGGGTCACTGGAAAGATCAATGCCCTATGTTGAAAGGAAAACGATAGATTCTGCAATCATTGAACTGGTGTCGATTTGTCCATAGATACCCACTAAAAACGCCTTGTGGAGTAAGATGTCTGCATGTCCTCCCCAGCTCCGGCCATCATGTGCGCCAGCGCGTGGGACTGTGGCGCAGTGGATCACGGTTTTAGCAGCCAGTCTGGTTTTGAGCCCTTTATTGTTGATGCACGGGCATCGTTGGTGGGTGGTGAGTGTGTTGATATCAAGGTGTTGCGTGATACGGGGGGCACACCAGTTCATTGTGAGGTCAGTGCTTTCTTTTTCTCCCGCTACCCAGTCTGGTGATTATATTCTGATGCGCGGTATGGAGCTTGGTTTTGTGTGTTTTCTGTGAGGGCGTGCGGCCAGCGTTGCCTTTGCCGGGTGTGTCGATAATTTGGGGGAATGACATTTATGGTGGCCGTGTGGCCTGGAGGTCCACCGAAGCCTGTTGTGGTGTCTCAGCCATTAATATACATGGTATCTGAAAATTCGCCGTTGGAAACTTCACCTGTTTGTGCTGTCACGCGCACGCACTCTAGTGTTTCCTCTGGGCCATTTGACGGTGAAGTGAGGTTAGCAGTGGAAGCACATATCCGATTAACTGTAGTTTTTGTGTTTATATAAATCAATTTCAATCTGAGTTGACTCAGCTTACCTGTGGGGTACCTCAAGGTTCTGTTTTAAGCCCAATACTTTTTATCTTTCTGCTTCCGTCAAGACAGATTCTCAGTAAATTACGTACCACCTCTATGCTTACGATATCCAGCTGTACTGTTCTTTTAAGCCCTCTCAGTTCTACTAATGGTCTTCCTTAATTAACTGTTTATCCAACATTAGTCAAGTATTTATAACTGAACAAATAGTAGTAAATTATATTGGTCCTATAGCCTCTTCCATTCAGCCCCATGTGTGGAACCTTGGTGTTATGTTTGACTCAGTAGTGTTACTTGGACAGTTGATAAAAAAATGGGTTTTTTTTCCAGATGATGGAGATTCTTACTTTTACACCATCACGGCTAGATTGCAATAGTTTTTTTTACTTGTTTAAATTAGAGAGAGCTAAACTGCATTCAGGTTGTTTAGAATTCTGCTGCAAGGTTTTTAAGTGGAGCACACAAAAGGGCCCATATTAAGCCAGTTTAGAGGGCCTGAAAGAAGGTGACAGGCAGGCCAACACGTTCTATTATGTAGCTGTTGCTCGCTGACAACTCCAGTCTGATTTGATCCACTTTAAGGCCTGCTCCGGACTCCTACACCTACAGTACTTTTATATACATTGGGTATATACCACATGTGCCTACACAGATTAATTTGCCCACTTAATCATTTGTGTTTTCGATATTTGTTGTTTGAGGTCAATGAAAACATTGACCTCTTTGAAGAGTTTCTTGGAATGCTCTTTAGTCTTCATGGTGGAGCTTATTGGCATGGATACTGATCCACCAAGTGTATTTATACTGCAGTAAAACTTTATTAATCCTTCGGGAAGGTTCCTCCGGGAAACTCAATTTCCAATAGCAAATTGAGTTTCCCGGAGGAA
>JAUYWH010000064.1:0-14482 GCA_034779795.1 Ctenopoma multispine
AGGAGTTCCCAGAGGTGTTTAGCACTTGTTGGCCCGTTTGCCTTCACTCTGCGGTCCAGCTCACCCCAAAACACATTAAATGAGAAGGTGTTCCAAACTTTTGGCCTGTACTGTATGTATGTATGGATCCTAAAAGTAATGTTAAATGTCTCATTTAAAAACTAAATATTATGTTATTGGGTGTTTTTTTTTATGTATATACGCAGTGATGGGTGGGTGGGGATGATTCATTTATTTTATTAGGCATTATTATTCTATCAGTTCTTTTTATGCAGTACGTTTTTGTACTTGATTGTAAATCGGCTTGCAGTATTTTTTCAAAATTTTGCTCTTGTGTCGTTAAAGTTTGTTATATTAATTTGCTTGTACTTTTTTGCATGAGGTGTTTTAAGTTGCAGTGTGCTGAACTCTTAGGGCTGCCATAATAAACACCCAATTATATATATTTAAAACTGCTTAAATTATATTTTGAGATTTATTTGCTGTGAATACTGATTAGGTCCTGTTTTGCAGATTCCTAACTACAGCTTTATTTATTCAAATTGCATTTGAATTTCACTCTTTTCATTTTCTTCTGTAGTATTGAACTACAAAACTAAAAATAACATTGTGTATAAGTCTTCTTGTCTTCTCTTTTGAGGTTTATTTTAGATCATACATTTTCTGGTTGAAAATCATTATTCATGTGCTGAACTGCACATTTCTACAAAAAAATTATGATGTTTGAATTAGAAGATTGAATGAATCACATGATTTGATGATAACGATGATGTCTGTGCAAGTGATATAATGTAAGAAACAATCACCAGGAGGATGACCAACACACATTAACATACACTGTGATATTGTACAGAAACATGCTGTAGTCTACAACTCAAAGACGTTTTTCCTGTATTTACTTTTGTTGTTACCACAACAGACACATCTGACCAAAAAGCAGAGAGGACGTTTTTGCAGAATTTGAAATTATGCATTTTTTGTACGCTTGTATTTTTATTCTATGAGAATGGAGACCAACCAATGGAAACCAGGAAAATGTTACTTCTTTACAAACTCATCAGGTGATTCAGACCAGACTAGACGTACTAAGGTGTGAATATGCCCTTAGTTGGCAGAGCACCATACCTTTTTATATTTTTTTTATATAACTCAACCTTTGCACTATTTGTCTATTGTTTATCAGATTTTTGTCTGCACTGGAGGAGCTGCTTTTAATCTCATTGTACTTGTCTATAGTGACAATAAAAAGTCATTCTATTCATTTATTCTATTAATCACTGTGATAGCAACCACTTGGCTATGCTTCATAGGTGTGATGTCATTTTGTTTCTGAATCCAACGTCTGAAAATCTTCTTGATCTCACTGGTTCTTAGACAGTAGATGAACGGGTTCATCAGTGGAGGCAAAAAACTGTAGAAGAGGGTGGTGGCTATGCGTGTGTCAGTGGTCATATTCAGCTGAGGAAGTAAAGTTGCAGAGTACACGAAGAAACGTGGTATGTAGTAAATAAAGAGGATACAGCCCTGGGTAACACAGGTAGCAAATGTCTTCATTCTGCCCTGAGGAGAACAAGAGCTTAGAGTTAAAAATAGTTATGAATAATAAACAAGACCACTTAAGAAGTAGATGCTGGGCAAAAGATGAAATGCTATAAGTCAGTTTGTAATTTTAGTTATGAAAATATTTGGTTTAATCTGAGAAACAAAACATTATCTTACCTGTCCCCTGGAAATGCGCATTATTGAGATGATGATATAAATGTAAGAAAAGACGATGAATGCTAAAGGAACATTAAGAATAAACATTGCTACAACAAAGCCAATGCTAAGTTGTTGGTTGGGGTCTCCACAGATCAGAAGTGAGAGTGATGTGTGGTCACAGAAGGCTTGTATGACTTGGTTCCTTCCACAAAACACCCTCATGGTAAGCTTGATGGTGGTAATGCCAGGGAAGATGTGGGCCACAACCCAGCAGAGGAGTGTCAGGCCTGTCATAGCTTGGTTGGTCATTAACATTGGGTATCTGAGGAGAGAAATTAAAGAAGAACTATTAATTATTAACCATAAATAATATTTAGTTCAATTACAGGACTTACAACTTAGAGTTGATACTCTTGAACTTTTCTTTCCCCACCTGAAAGGAAAGCAGATGGCTAAATATCGGTCCAGAGCCATAGTCAATAAAATCAGGGAATTCAAAGAGCCAAAATAGTGGATCATGTGCTCTTGGAAGAGGCAAGTGTAAAAACCAAGACTCCCATCATTCCACCAGTAGCGAGCAATTAACTTAGGTAAGGCCACTGTGGTAAAGCCTAAAGGACAAGAAGAGAAAGTAATAAGCAAAAACTAGAAAACACAATTAAAATTTGAAAAAAAGAGTCTATAATCCTTTATTCTCCAGTAAATAATGTGATGCATGTAGGTTCTCAATAGTATACAAATTAATGGTCTTGTGTTACAGTTAAACACAATTTTTTAAACTAAAATGTTGACAAATTCGTACTTACTAGTATATACTCTACAACCTAAAAACACCAGTTTTTGTGATGTCAGTTTTAGCAATCTTTGACTGGTTCTGGCATAAAGTTTTAATTTTATTTCTCACTCCTCTCATATTCACTGGTAAGAGACAAACTGTTTTAGATACTGAATGCAGGTTGCCTCCACTATTCCCTTTTACTGTGTTCAAGATGATTTTTTTCCTAAATTCTTAAAAGCACTGTAACACGTATTACACAATATGTTTAGAGAAGACAAATAGCAGGTGACATAAACAACACCATATTTACCAATGTCTGACAGGGCCAGGCTAACCATAGTGATGTACATTGGCTTTTGGAGACTGTGCTCCAAAGCAAACACTATTATCAGCAAGAGGTTACCCATCACTGTGGTCACATAGAGAAAGAAGAAGAACCACGCCACTAGTTGAAAATACTCAGAGTGGAGACTTGGGAATCCCACAATAACAAACTCTGTTACAAGTGTGTAGTTTCCGTTCACCTGAAGCATACTGAAAAAAGATTAAGGCAGATAATATAACCAGTACAGTACAGTACAACAATATAAATAAACATAACAAGTCATCACATTTGTAGTGTTTTATAAAGTGAGTAGAGTTAATATGAACATTATTACCTACCTCACTAGGTGGCTTTGACGGTGTGACAAACAAGAAAAGCAGCATCTCAGTTTTAATGATTTTGTGACACTCATAAAGTGAAACTTTTTCCCAATGGAGTAAAACCATAGCAGACTCAGGTTGTCCAAGTAACCTTTCCATAACAATCAAGTCATCAGTCATTGTAATGTACTGTATAATTATTATTTTTTAACTGAATGCCTGTAATGTTTACATTTTTTTTAGATTTGCACATAATAATTTAATGTAGACTTTTTGGACAACAATATGTTTATTACAAATTGTTGCATAATTTGTAATTAACAACAGATTTGTGTAGCTGGTAGAAAGAATAAGTAAAAGTAATACACAAATATGTGTATACTCTGAAGTTACCTAGTTTATTTTTGGTAAATAATGGATGCATTTAGCCTACCTATTTAGATGCCATATATTTATTTTAATAAAATCTGTAAAGTGAATAATTATATCTGTCAGGTAGTCATCAAATATTTCAATATTCCGAAAGGTAGAGAAGTAGATGCATAAAGTAGCATAATGCTGTAGCAGGTATTTGTGCAACTAATTGCCACTACAGCTAATATGTAATCTTTTAACCTTTTGTAGGTTATTTTTTTTCTTGGATTTAATCAGAATTTTTCTGGAACGACTCAGCACTACAGATCTGGATGCGGAGCTACCCCCAGGTTTTCCACTAAATCAGAACTTAAGTGAACAAAACCACCTCGTCTGCAGTGTGATAGACTTGAACTGACTTAAGTTTAATTTAATTTCTGAACTTATTGAACTTGAGAACTTGTTGGAAGAAAAAAAATGGAAAGGCTTGTTTTCTGTTTTTTTTGTGTTTTTGTATTTTTTTGTTTATGTATTGTTTGTGGTTCCAATACGTGATTTTAATAATACTAATTTAATTGAAATCAGTTTATTTATATAGTACCAAATCATGACAAAAGTCATCTCAAGGCTCTTTACAATTTAAAGTTTAAAGCATTATGTCAAACTCAAGTCCCGTGGGCCAAATCCGACTTGCCCCCTCATTTCATCTGGCCTGCTAGAGCTTACAAATTATTTTTATTGTTATTATAAATGTTACTCTCAGACTGCCGCTACAAACACCTACTACCTACTACAAACACACATACCAACTATGTTGTTTCATTTTAACATGAAATTCCTGTGTTTTTGAGAGCTTTAATAATCACTTCTTTATATACTTAAAATATGTTATGAATATGAATATGCCACAATTATTTCTGTATCTACAATCATGATTGATGAGAGCTAGGAGTGAGAGATGGACAAGCGTGTAACCTGTCCCTAACAATACATATGAACTCTGTCAAACGGCTGTCATGACCTGTCACTCTTTGCCTTCCAACACTAAAAGAAACAACAAATATTCACTGAACTCCTGCTTAATCACAGTCATTACATGTTACCAGCCTTGCGTACAGCTCACAAGTTGCCACAGTTTTTGACTGTCTCCATCATGTGTCATGGACAAATAATAACTGGTCTTCTCCACAAATAAACGTCTTTAGAAATAATAGTACCAAATGTAAAATTTATACATTTTGTTTACTGGACTGGAGCAAAACTAGGGCGGGATACAGGGTGATGTGTCCTCATTGATTTTTTTTTTTTTTTTTAAAGCAGGTGTGCTCCGCCTTTTTCTGCTCCTGTCAAAGTGCAGCTCTGTGCTGCACTTTGACAGGAGCCTACTTTGCTTGCCTACTTTGCTTATATGGACACGTCGGCCACTGCACATAGTCACAATTACAAGTGCCCCTTTACATCAGCCGTGATGCTGATGTGGCCCACGATAAAATTGGGTTTGACACCCCGGCTTTAAGGACCAACCAAACCAAACGGCTATACTGTTGGTACAGTGGATTCTCAAAAGCCTTTACCCTTAGTGACTCATGGAACCCACTGCAAACACAGATGGGACAATGCCTGTAAATCACACACAAGCCATGATTTAGACCCAAAGCAGCCTTTTAAACATGACACCTAGATGAGCTCAAATAGGTGGTAAAAGGAGGCCTACAAAGTGATTGTCAGATCCCAGAAAAGGGATAAAGGGCCTAGAAATGTGGAGCATGGGACAGGATGTTCTTCTGAACAGGGAAAGGCAATGGTTTCTGTCAGAAGTTAAATTGTTTCTGCTATCCAATGCTTGAATTGTGATTGAGGGGATATTATTCCTACAATAGCTTGAGACACAGGACAGTGAACAATAAAATGTTGAAGCCGAGGTACTGTATGTATTGTGCCAGTATTAGGTGGGAACGTATACTGTTGTTTTTCTTATATGGAACATCACTATACCATATCTCCAAACATGTTGATTGCAAAATCTTATTTTAGTAGGTATTGAGTTTTATGTATAATTAAAATAAAGTGGCAAGAACAAACATCAGAGTAAGTAAGAGCAAGTTATTTGACAAGAGGATAGAAGCTTGGCTTAATCTCCAGATTGATGAATTTACCAATCTGAATAATAATCGACCAATTAATTAAAAATGGAAAAATACCACCACTTACAAACCTAATGTTACTTCTATATAAAAAAAGGAGGATTATGTATAATTTTCAGTTAGCTTATTGTAATTCTTAAGTTAAACTGTTAGAATTTATTTTAGGCCTGAAAATTTAAATAACGTGGAACCATGTGTTCACAGTAACGGTGGCACCTGCTGATCAGAGGTACCAAATGACAACAAGGTACAAAATATGGCTCATAATTTGTAGTTTTCTAAAAATAAGCAGCATCTCAGCTGTTTTTAAAATAATGAACACTGATTCTTTCACATTTTGTAGTTCACTGCATTTATTATTCAATCGTTTTATGTACTTCTGTTTAGTAATCAAGCTATCATAAGTTTTGCAATTTTGCAATGTTTGCTTGAGCTCCATCTACAGAATAATCTTTGTTACATTATTGGGGAGGTCATTATTCTCCTTCAGTACAGCGTTTTTTACTATTTTGTCATGTTGCTGCACATTTGTTTTTCACTGACCTACCTTTTTGTTGTAGAAGTAATAAAAAATGTAGAAATAACCCTGTAAGTTATCTTGATGTTTTCCCTCAAGATTGTACATAACTATGAAGTACTATGCCAAAACACACATATTTGTTCTCAGAGTGATTAAATAATTCTTGAATAAACGGAGTAAGAAAAATGGTAATGTGTGACCCATTTAAGAAAAATATCTGGTAAAAGTCTCTGAAAGCATTTTTAACCTTTTCAGATTTCATTTAATAATGTGCAATAATAATTTTAGTGTGGATGCTAAAAGCTTAGGACTTAGGCCTTTAAGACTTTAGATAAGGACCCTCCTGGAGGTTATTGTTATTGTAAACCTCTTCAAATTCAATTCAGTTTCAGTTCTGGTTCATTTCTGAACTCAGAGGTTTTTAGTATTTCAAAGGTTAATGATCATGACTATAGATTAGATTTAATATCAGTAAATCTTACTATCTATACTTCATGGTAGATTTCTACACAAAAATATTTTAGTTAGACACATCCAAAAAGTAAGACATGGTCATTAATCAGTTGTCTGTGTGCCATTGTAACATCAATTACTTGGCCATGGTCTTAGGCATGATGCCGTTATGTTTCTGGAGCCAATGTCTTAATATTTTCTTGATCTCACTGGTTCTCAGACAGTAAATAA
Source organism: Ctenopoma multispine (assembly GCA_034779795.1). Taxonomy (NCBI): domain Eukaryota; kingdom Metazoa; phylum Chordata; class Actinopteri; order Anabantiformes; family Anabantidae; genus Ctenopoma; species Ctenopoma multispine. The sequence continues at coordinate 6,827 of JAUYWH010000064.1, forward strand.
AGGGGTTGATCACTGGAGGAAAAAGACTGTAGAAGACGGTGGTGGCTATACGCATGTCAGGGGTCATTGTGAGATTAGGAAACAAAGGTGTAGAGTAGACAAAGAATCGTGGTATGTAGTAGATGGAAATGATACAACCCTGGGTGGCACAGGTGGAGAAAGTCTTCATTCTGCCCTAAAGGAGAACAATGGCTAAGAGTTAGGAATAATGAAAAGTCTAGAAGTATCTGTTTAATGTAGAAAAGCAGTAGATGCTGTGCACAACATAAGACTTTGTCTATGACTTCTAAGGTTGGAGAGTAAGAGTGCTGAATTTTTATAATTTTATTAATAAAAGAAATGTGATTTGATATGGAAAACATACTAGATGAAAAATTATATCTTACCTGTCCACTGGCCATGCGCAAGATTGAGATTATTATACTAATATAAGAGAAGATAATGAAGCCTAAAGGAACATAAAGAATAAACATTGCTGCAGCATAAGCAGCGCTGAATTGTTGGCTGGTGTCCCCACACACTAGAGGTTTTAGAGACATGCCATCACAGAAGACCTGTATTATTTGGTTGGGGCCACAAAACAACATTGTTGCAAAGCTGATGGTGGAAGTGCCAGCAACAATGTGGGATACCACCCAGCAGAAGAGAGTCAGGCCTGTCATAGTTTGGTTTGTCATCAACATTGGGTATCTGATGAGTGAGAGTGTGAAAAGAATATTAAAAAGAAAATAATACATTTTTAGTCTAGGAATGATTTAATGAACAATTTTTTTCCACCTGAAAGGAAAGCATATCGCTAGATATCGGTCCAGAGCCATAGTCAATAAAATCAGGGAGTTTAAGGCGCCAAAATAGTGGATCATGTGCTGTTGGAAGAGGCAAGTGTGAAAACCAAGACTCCCATCTTTCCACCAGTAGCGAGCAATTAGCTTAGGTACAGCTGCTGTGGTAAAACCTATAGAAAAATGGGAAGAAAGAAAAGTAAAAAGACAACCCAAAGTATATCATCCAAACTTATTTCAGATATCCTAGTGATATTTTTTAGGCTTGTCATTTGTTTCAAAGCTGCATAACACCTACACCTACACTAGATTCTGAGAAAATAAGACGTGGCAGGTGATATAAACAATTCCCTTATTACCAATGTCTGACAGGGCCAGGCTGACCATAGTGATGTACATGGGCTTTTGGAGACTGTGCTCCAAAGCAAACACTATTATCAGTAAGACGTTGCCCACAACTGTGGTCACATAGAAGAAAAAGAAGAACCACGCTACTAGTTGAAAATACTCCGACTGGAGACTTGGGAATCCCACAATGATAAACTCAGATATACGTGTGTAGTTTAAGTCCACCTGAAACATACTGAAAGCAGAGATAGGCAGATTATACAACCAGTAAAATACCGCAAGATTCAGACGGACTGTGTTTGAAATGATCACTAGAAAGCTATGACAATGTGATACAAGCGGCAGCCTCTGTTATATAAAGATTTTATGACACGTATGAAATGCAGAGTATGTTGACACAACTGTGTCCCAGTGGAGGCAAAGTTGTCAATAATATATTCTTTATAATTGTATCAGTGTAGTGTGGCATAATAAATCCTGGTTTTCTCTTATTTTAAACAGAATCCAAATTATTTTATGACTTGGAATATGCACACATAACAGTATAATGTGGAAAGCAAATATGCACAGTACAATAGTATAAAACTGCTATCACATTATTCAATTATGGGGGTGTGTAAAGTATACAGTGTGATCATTCAGAACCAAAAGTACTGAGTGATAATTTGTTTGTTACATGATTAGATTTTTAACACAGTGGTTTGTAAGTAGCAACTTACTTCTGTAGCTGGTGTTGCCGCAGTTAGTTTTTACTACCTTTTTTACTTTTAGATAGTTTACTTTATCAACACAGTATTAAGTCATAGTTAATTTCTCACAGCTAAAAGCAAAGGCTCTTTATGAAAATTTTAACTAGACAATGTTATTATAAATAGCATTTAGTTTCAATGAATGGTGCTCCATGGGCCAGCGCTACAGATGCTGTGAAGGTGAGGTTGAGAAAAGAGTAAAGTAGAAACGTTTTTCTATGAATAGGCTAAACCATCCACAACTAGTGGTCCATTTATTCTGATAAGGAAAAAACAGTGAGATTTTTCCCAATGCAGCAGATTTTCCCTGGACAACAGATCTGTACCTTAGAAGAGGCCCAACAGCTTATGGGGTTCTGCTAGTAGTTATCTTGAAAATGTCTTTGACAGGTTGGGGTTTAACTTTAATCATTAGAGAAGTTAATGGCGTCTGACCACAAAAGTTAGGTTTATATAAGCATACTTTTATGTAATTTTACCCCGAAGGCATTTATTGTATTTACTTTATGGACATTATGTCTTGAAAACGGACAACTACATGCCACGAAGATGTACTGTTCATGAAGATTCCGTCGCAGAGGTTGCAGATTGTTTGTAAACCACATACAGGTTCAAGATTTTACCTATTTGATGTGTAAACAGATGGTGTGGATGCAGCTTGTATCATCGCATTATGTGACTCAAACTGCATGAACTTTCCATTGTTATGAGCATTTTAGGTGATCTGTCAATAGTTTGACATGAATGCATTTAAGTTTGGATAGATCTTATCAGATAGCATTAACAACTGAGTTTTTCCACTGTTAGGTGGCCCAAACAAGGGTTGGGGGTAGGTACATGGCTAGACTGAATTAAAACATTTACATTTATAAATGTAGTCCTTTTACACCCTGGTCAACTAAAAATCTGAGCCCAGAAATAGCCCTTTATATAAGTCTTGAAGTCTTTTTCATTCCTATGTCAAATTTCACATATTACTTTTGAGAGTAATGAAATAATACTTGAATAAAGTAAATAAAAAATGAGACGTGACCTGTTTCAGAAATAGATCTGGTAAAAATCTCTGAAAGCATCATTAACCGTTACAGATTCCTGCAATACTGTGCAATTTTGTGAATCCAGTTGCAGGTGCAGTTCTGACGAAAAGTATATCTTTTTTTTACATTTCTGGGTAGAAATCTTTACTCCTTGCATTTATTTTCCCTTTAAGTACATATAGATAAAGATAACACGTCTGCAGCTTATCTCTGTCTTAATTTACAAAGTGGAAATATTAACAGTTTCTTACAGTGTTACCTGTCAGAGCACCAAATTATGATTCAGGCAATTTGATGCTTCAGTGACAATGTCACTCAGCCCGAAACCCTTAAAACCTTTAGCTTATTCCTATTAATGAAAACCAGTTGCAACTATGTAGAACATTTTGTTATACATTTGGTTTATATTTTAAGCACAAGAAATAAACACTGGAAAGGCTTTGTATGTTAGACCGACAGTTCTTTTGGTACACATACAAACAGCGACTACTGTTTTCCTGTTAAAACATAAATATATTTTTTCTATTCATCTATAAATCTTTAAATGTATGTTTTTTTATGCTAATTGAAACAGAAAGACAAGACCATGGATCACTTGTCAGTGTGACATTGTGACAGCAACAACTTGGCTATGCTTCTTTGGCATAATTCCTTTTCGTTTCTGGGCCCAACGTCTGAATATTTTCTTGATCTCATTGGTTCTTAAACAGTAGATGAATGGGTTGATAAGTGGAGGAAAAAGACTGTAGAAGAGGGTGGTGGCTATACGCATGTCAGGGGTCATTTTCAAGTTGGGGAAGAAAGGTGTAGAGTAGACAAAAAATCGTGGTATATAGTAGATGGAAATGATACAACCCTGGGTGGCACAGGTAGAGAAAGTCTTCATTCTCCCCTGAGGAGGACAACAACTAAGAGTTAAAAAGAGTTATGAATAATGAAATAAAAAAGACTAATAATGCCTGTCAAATTAAAAAAAATAAAATAAACAAGTAGTGGCTGAGCAAAATGTGTATGACCTTTATAGTTGGAAAATAAGAGGCCTGAATTTTCTAATTTTATTAATGAAAATATCTGATTTAATGTGACTCAATAGTATCTTACCTGTCCACTGGCCATGCGCAAAATTGAGATGATGATACAAATGTAAGAAAAGATGATGAAGCCTAAAGGAACATAAAGAATAAACATTGCTCCAGCATAGGCAGCGCTGAATTGTTGGCTGGTGTCCCCACACGCTAGAGGTGTGAGTGACATGGTATCACAGAAAACATGTATTATTTGGTTGGGCCCACAAAATGGCATTGTTGCAAAACCGATGGTGGAAATGCCAGGAAAGATGTGTGCCACCACCCAGCAGAAGAGAGTTAGGACTGTCATAGTTTGGTTTGTCATCAACGTTGGGTATCTGTGGAGATAATGTTACAAGATAAAAGAAGAATAATTGACAGGGCAAGTGTGAGGAGTACATAAAGATAATTATGAGAATAATTCATTTTTAGTGTAATTCCATGATTAGTGTCAGACTAGTAAAATTGCTTTTTTCACCTGAAAGGAAAACAAATGGCTGAATATCGGTCCAAAGCCATACTCAATAAAATCAGGGAGTTCAAAGAACCAAAATAGTGGATCATGTGTTTTTGGAGGAGGCAGGTGTGAAAGCCAAGCCTCCCGTCATTCCACCAATAGCGAGCAATTAATTTAGGTAAGGCCACAGTGGTAAAGCCTATAGGAAAAAAAGTAGAAAGAAAATTTATCTATATCATGTGTAATATTTCTTGACATTGTAAAAAATAACATTTATGCAATTTCAAGATCTTATCCATGATAAGATATAGAATCTTTCCAGTGTGTTTTAGGTCTGCCCCAGGATCTCCTCCAGTTGAATGTGCCCTGAACATCCTGTGCCCAAGTTGCCTCCTGTTAAGATGCCCAAACCACCCAAGCTGGCTCCTTTCAATAAGAACGAGCAGTGGTTCTACTCCAAGCTCCCTTCAGATGTTCAAACTTTTTACCTTGTTTTTAAGGCTGAGCATGAACACCCTTCAAAGGAAGCTCCTTCTGGCTTCTTGAATTCATGATTTTATTCTTCCTATCAATACCTACCTTGTGACCATAGGTTGCAATGTAGATCACCCATGCCTAGTACCAGTAAGTTTCTTTTATCCAAAACTTATGCAACACTTAAATAATAGATTTTTTTTGTTTCTTTTATGTTCTCTCAACACTATTGAATATAAAAAGATATAGATATAAAAATGATGATTGCTAGGACGAAAAGTTTTCAGGAAAGCAGTGAAACACCTAATACACCAAAATTTGTCAGGTGACATAAAAAATTCCATATTTACCAATGTCTGACAGGGCCAGGCTGACCATAATGATGTACATGGGCTTCTGGAGACTCTGCTCCCAAGCAAAGACTATTACAAGCAGGAGATTACCCACCACTGTGGTCACGTAGAGGAAAAAGAAGAACCACGCTACTAGTTGAAAAAAGTCAGACTGGAGACTTGGGAATCCCACAATAACAAACTCTGATACACGTGTGTAGTTCTCGTCCACCTGAAACATGCTGAAAGCAGAGATAGACAGATAACACAAATAGTACACACACACTACAGAAATAACAGGGATTGTGTTTAAAATTTTTCCTAATCTAATTGTAGTTTGAGATATATATCAATGCTTACCTAAAGAGATGATTTAGGTTGTATGACAAACACAAGCAGCAGCCTCTGAGATTTATAATGATTTTATGGCAGGCAGTTAAGTTGAAAGTATGTTGATGCAACTTTGTCTCAGTGGAGGCAAAATGGTACACACTCATCCAAGTACCCATTCAGGTTGGATCATTTTAAGTTTCTTGTCAGGCAATCCTAGTGATCATCGGACACTGTAATAATTCCAATGGTGTAAAAGGATGCTTCAAGATACATTTAGATGCTTACACTAAATGGTATAGTACACATTTAAGTACCAAAAGTAAAAGTGTAAATGAATTATTAGTAAACTGAAGTTAAAATATGAAAACTAAAAGTATCCGTCATCCATTATCTTCCACTTATCTGGAGTTGCCCAACTCCAGATAAGTGGAAGATAATGTTCTAGTTTTCATATAACTAGCAATATCTTCTAGCTCAACTGGTGCCATGAAAATGTATATTCAATTATAAAAATATAATTTTCAGATTCTGTCACTACCAAAAGCTCATGACCACATATGAGTGAACCATAGACTTGCTAGTAAATTGAGAGTTTTGCTTTCTGGCTCAGTTCCCTCTACACTTCAATAGTTTGGTACAGCGGGCACATTACTACTGATGCCGTACCAGTCCACCTCTCAATCTCTTGCTCCATTTAACCCTCACGTGTGAATTAAACCCTGAGATATTTGAACTTGGGCGCCAACCAACTCCCAACCTAAAGGGCAAAATCCTCTGCTTTTCCAACGAAGAACAGTGGCCTTTGACTTAGAGGTCATGACTCTCATCTCAGGTGCTTCACATTTTGCTGCAAACCACTCCAGTGCATTCTGAAGGTTATGGTGTGATGAAGCTAACACAACCACATCAGCAAAAAGCTGAGAAGCAATTCTAAGGTCTCCAAACTGGACATTCCCTTCCCCCCAGCTGTTCCTTGCAATCCTGTTCATGACCCTGGCTTCCTGTACTCCCACCCCCTCCCCACAAGACCTAATGGTGGGCACAGTCATAGACCCTCAACAACTCCACAGAAGACATGCATTTGGGATGGGAAATCCCTATAACCCTTCCAGCAAACTTGTAAAGATTTGGTCTACTGTTCCACAGCCAGGATGGAACCTGTATTACTCCTCCTGGATGAGTGGTTTGGCAATCAACTGGAGCCTTCCTTTCAGTGCCCTGGCATAAGCATTCCCGGGGAGGCTGAGTATTGTGATTCCCCCACTAACAGGAGCACACTGTCTGGTCCCTCTTTCTTAAATACGAAAACCAGGTACTCTTTCTGTCCTCCATGTGACACTGAAGACAGCCCAACCCATGGCCGGAAGCTTCAGCATCTATAGGGCAAATACCCCCACCTGGTACCTTGCACCAGAAGAGTTTCTTAACTATTTTAAAAACCTCTGTCAGAAACATAAGCAAGTCCTCCCTGAGTATTCCAACTCTTCCTTGGGGGACAAGTTAGTAGGTTCAGGAGTACCTCAAAGTGTTCCTCCTACCTCCTGACTATATGCCTAGTCCAGGTCAGCAGTCCTTTTTTCCCTTTGCTGTCAGATGGCTTGCCTGAACGTCCTTGATGCTAACCTGAAGTCTCTCTAAGGCTCCCATGAACTCAAACTCAAAAATATTTACACAATTGACTGAGAAATTAATTGACCAGGTGCAGTCCATTCTGTCATTACCTCAAGACATATAGAGCAGATTTTATATATAGACTTTATATCAGGTATATTAAGTTGACATTTGACAGCTGTTTGACTGGAGCTACCAATATAAAGTCTAAGCCATCATTAGGCTGAAAAACAAAATAATAATTATTTTTTTTAAAGTTATACAGTAGCAAAAACCATGGTTGTCTGAAAATCAAAAGCTTGGTACATTTTTGAAAAGATTTTGTTAAAATAGCTTCCGTGTTCACTGTAGCTGCTGCAGATGGTCTGCCAAGTGATTGTTGTTTAATAATCTCTACTAACAGGCTATGTACCACAGGCTTTTAAAGTAGCTGTAGTAAAACCTCTACTAAAGAAACCTACTCTGG
>JAUYWH010000065.1:0-14396 GCA_034779795.1 Ctenopoma multispine
CACACACACACACACACACACACACACACACACACACACACACACACACACACACACACACACACACACACGTTTTTTTCCTCCCTGGTTGACATAACATATGTTCCACTGTTAACGTTCATTGCATACTTCAGAATCAAAGACCTGTCTTCATCTTTCATCCCTGTCGGCCCAACCCAGTTCCTAAAATAGGGATGCTGATTGTCTGGATCAGATCATCCATCTTGGGACAAAAAGACATAACCTGCCAGTTCCAGGTCAGATTTGACATTAGTGACATTAGTGTTGCTGAGACCCCAACATGGCAGAATGACCCTGTCTCCAGATTTAGCTGTTATGTCTTTATGCTCTGTAGAAAAGAAGTAAAAAACACAGATTAGTGATATTAAAGTGAAACTGTTTCATTTCCACAGCAGCAGTCAGAGCTGCAGTCAGTCTCTCTGTGATGTTGTGGTTAACATGTAGAACCAGACCAATCCACATGATACAGAACAAACTAAAACCTAATGAAAATCTCACAACTGCTGGTTAATACAAACTCCAACATGAAGCAGGAGGAGTGCAGTGAACGCAACACATCCAGTGGATTCACCTGTGTGTTCATCTGTCAGAGTGATGTTGTTGATGTGCTCAGATAAAGATGTCTTACTGCGTCCTGAGATCCTCTTTCCAACATGACACTCGTATGTTCCACCATCTTTGATGTTGACGTTCTTCAGAACCACAGATGCGTCTCCTTCCGTCATTGTTGGATCTCTCAGCTTCACTCGTCCACGAAAAGATGGATGTTGGTAATCTTCATACCTCTGGTTTTCTCTGATGAAGAACACATAATCCTCTGACCTCAAGTCTGGTTTGATCCAACTTAACATTACAATCTCAGCATCTCTGGGACCCTGACAGTGAAGAATGACATCTTCTCCAGGTTCTGCTGTTAGCTCTTTTCAGTTTAGGAGGAAAAAAAAGAGAAAAGCAGGAAACAAAATATTGTTTATTTTCATTAAATTTTCAGTCACAACAATGAAATATATTTAGATATAGAAGAAAACTTTGCCCTGAAACTCAATTTACTACAGATGATTTAGAAATAACATGATGTTAAAATCTCTGTCCTCACGTTTATCTGTTGTTGATACAGCTCACAAATATTTTTATGTAAATCTGTTTTCACAAGAACACAGTTCACCCATAGTTTGGTCTATGACAAAACTCTAATGAAAACCAGAAATCGTTATGCAGATGATTTTCAGTTCTGACAGTTTGTTGTGTGAAGCTACAGAGGTGATCAGCTCTTTACTGGGTTGTTCATCACTGATGAAATCATGTGTTTATGTGGTTTATTTATTTTGCTCTGGTTCCATGGGATATGATGTATAATGGACTAATTCAAGTACTCAAAGTTTGTGTGATTACTTTAGAGCTACACAATATTGTTGAACTAAGATCAACTAAATAAAGCAAAGCCTTAACTTTCAAATGCGAGCTGTACTGTCCAGTTGAAATTGAAAAAAATTTGAGAGTCTGAGACTGGATCTAACACCAAACATGTAGTGTGCACAGAGAGCTAACTGCTAATGGTGGCTTTGTGCTTTTACACATGAACAAACCTCATGATGTGCACAGCAAAGTCTCACATTATGAAGCAGTATCAACTGTTATAAACCAGTCAAGTTATTCACTCAGGTGAACGAAGCAGTTACTGCTTTGGACATTATCGGTTGTGTATTTTCAAGCAAGCTTCAAATCAGTGGTTCAAGAAAAATACAGCTTTGAGTTCGAAGTTTGTATTGGCGCATTGGTGCCATCACTTTCCAGACCTCTGTGGTTGGGAACGTGACCCTGATTCTACCTCTGACCCTGATCTGACTATCTTCTGTCTCTGGATTTGGATTCTGGCCGTCTGTATTCTCTGAATTGGTGATGACTCTGGTCTGTTTTTTGTACTTCTGTTTGTAGACTGTGTTTTGGACAATGAAACAGTGATGTCCTGGCTTGATCCTTGCTTTAATAACAACCTGCCTTCATCACCTTTATCTCTAGTCTTGGTTCCTGTGTTATCTTGATATCTCCACCTGTTTTTCCCCGGTCTACTTTTTCCTGCCTTTGTCTGTTCTCCGTGCCCTGCATGTTCATGTGAGTTTCTGTGATTTTCTTATTTGCCCTCACTCTCATGCCTACTTTACTGCATCCAGTTTCTGAGTTCTTGTTTTGTATTTTGTGTATGTTGTCTTGTTTCTATGTTTTCATTTATTCACTTGTTGCTTTGGTGTGTTTTTTGTTAGTAGTTCGGTTCTTCCTTCTTTAGTTTCTTATGTTACATCTTGATCTTTTGGTTATCTCAAACAGGCATCTGTTGTATAGTAGTAGTAGTTGGTTTTCTCGCTGTAGTTTATTTTGTTAATCTCCTCCAGTGCTCTACTTTTGTCGTATGTTTTTATTAAATCCCTTTAATGACCTCTCCCCGTTCTGAGTGTTTAATTGGGTCCATCCCAGATGATAACCATAATGAAAAACTGCTGATCTAGCTGGTGATCTTCTCATCTTCGGTCTGATGACTTTGAAGATTATTTGTCTTCTGTTCTTCTTACTGCTGAGTAAACTGCAACCGAATAACACTCTGGAAAACAGAATACATACACAGTAGAGGTAGGATCAGTATTCATCTGAACAATTTTTAAAAGATAAGTATTGACTAAAAAACAGCTAATCCAAATTTAACCCTTTCCCAACTGAATTCTCATGGCTCAACTTGCTGCACTGCTTCAAAGCAGGTTCTACAGCTTTCTGCTGCCCAAGAAAGTGGAAATTATTTGTACAAGAGAGTAACTATGAGTTAGCGATGTTGGCAAAATGCTGCAAATACATATCCTAAAACCAATCTAACATATTTCATCCTTCAGTTTAACATAATGACGCTTCCTACTTGGCACCTGTCTCCTACATAAGTATTTTCCTCACAAATGCCACCTACTCTCTTAGAGGGTGCCTTTATTGTAGCTTGTCAGGTTTTGCAAATGTCAAAGACAAATCATGCTTGCACACTGAATACAAAAATAAAAGGGTTTTAATTTAAAGAAATAACAGAAATAATACAAATCCAGGTAGAGAATAACTAACTAAAAAAACACTCCAACCAGAGGGAAAAACACTATGGAATAAAATAAAGTGCAAAACCAGACATGGTGGGAAGATGATAGAAACCTGAGGTGAAGACATGACAACAGAACGTGACAGGGTTGAGCTGTAGGTGATTGAAGTGACATAACGACAGGTAGAACAGAAAGTCTGGCTGTGAGGAATATGTGAGTGTTGTTAAAGTGTGTTGAACAATAATTACAAGTGAAAACAGCTGAGAGTTACCAGGAGCAGAGGCATGACCTGGTGAGTAAGACCAGAATCATAGATGAACATGTGTAAAACCAAAGAGATAAAAGAAACAAACAACAACAAACAGAAGAAATGCTAATACATTAATGGGGTCTGTGTTCAGCGATTGTCCTTTTAAGTTCCTTGAGACACATAACTGAGGACCTCTGCTGGTCAGCCAATACCACTGCAGTGGTAAAAAAAAGGCTTAGCAAAGATTCTTCCCAAGTGTGCTGACTCATCTAGAAGAGAAGCTGTTGGTTTAATTTTACTGCTGCACTTTCGAGAGCATCATCACATACTGCATCACCGCCTGGTATGCTAACTGCTCTGTGGTAGACAGGAGAAACCTGCAGAGGATCATAAAAAGCACTGGCTGTGCCTTCCCGTCTCTGGAAGACATCACTGGCACACAGTGAGCAAGGAGAATTGCTGCCAATCACTTACACCCGGGACAAAACCTCATCTCATGCCCATTCCCTAAAAAGCAGGACTAACAGACCGAAAAACAGCTTTTTTACCTCAGCCATAAGAACTTTGAACACCAGGACACAGTGTGCATCCTGAATGTGCATACAATTGTATATTTGACCAATTCCATATATTGTTTATTTAAATACTTATTATTACTTCCTTCATCATTTGAGTCTATTTTATTATAATTTTCTCACCACTGCACTGACAGGAGAAGCACTGCAATCTCATTGATACATCATTTGTGATGTACAAGCTTTATTCTGTTCTATTCTTTTTTTTTTTTTTTTACATGCAGAACCACTTTCAGCTGTGACATGATTTTACGAACAACAGGAACAACGATGACCACAGAGCTGCTTGTGTCTCATTCAGCTTCACAGACCTCAAAGCCCTTTATGATGTGTGAGGTCATAGCCACTGGTCTGTAGTCACTGAGGACAGTGGGAGGCGTTTTTTTTATTAATAGGAACCAGGCAGGACCTTTTCCACCCCAGAGGAACTCTCTCCAGATGCAGGCTGAGATTGAAAATGTGTTGGAGAACACCACATAGCTGGTGAGCACAGACTTTCAGCACCCTGGGGTTGACTCCATTAAGCCCTGCAGCTTTTGTGGGTCGAGCTGCTGCTGGAGGCTCTGTTCCAGTTTCCTCCTGTAGGCCTCCTTCCCCTCCCTGATCCTGACAGACAGAACCCTCTGGACCCTCTTCACTGCCTCCCTGTCACCAGACTCAAATGTTATCACCATGAGGCTCACAGAGAGACTTCCAGTCTGTAATAATAATAATAATGTTTTGGACAGGCTGCCCCCTGTGAGGGGCCAAGGGTCAGGGTATCGGTGTCTTTTCTGAGGACGCCTCGACATTTGAAGTCGACTGCTCTACCCGCTGAGCTATCATTCCGCCTGTAACTTCAAAGCACATCTGCATCATTGGCTCCCTCTGTCCACTTCTTTTTAGTTTTAATCATGACAGGTTGCCTCTGAATCAAAGGTGTATACTAAGGGACTAGATGTACTAGATTGTGATCAGACTTGCCCAGGGGCAAGTGAGCTGAGGAGCTGTATGCTTCTTTTACATTAGAATTCATTAGGTCCAGTGTCTTCTCCCACATTGTGGGACAGCTCAAATACTGGGTAATTGTGGGAAGAGTTTTATTGAGGTTGGTGTGACTAAAGTCTCCAGAGATAATAAAGAGTGCGTCAGGGTGTCTGGTCTGCAGAGTGGAGGTGACCGTCTGTATGACGTCACGCACAGCAGCAGCGTTAGCAGATGGCGGAATGTAGATGTTGATCAATATGGTGTGAGAAACTCTCTGGGCAAATAATATAGACAGACACAGCCAACAGTTCAATATCAGGGCTGTAGACATAATTATTAGTATTACAAGGATCGTACCACTTGTTTTTAACGTCAACGGCGAGTTTGTGTAGTAGGCAAACTGTAGGGGCTCCAGCAGGTGTTTTGTTTTGTCCTTCAGGTGAGCGACAGGCCTGTAGTTGTTCAGTCTTGTGATGGAGGCTTTCTTTTAGACTGGAAAAATGGTGGAGAGTGTGAAGCACGAGCCAGCTGGTCTGCACAGACTCTAAGGCAGGGTGAGACTCTGTCTGGGCTTGGCACCTTCCTGGGATTCTGTCTAGGAAAGACCTGTCTGACGTCTTATAATTTGTGATGTCTTCCATACAGACACACTGGGAGATCAGCAGTTGTGTGACTGGTCTGGCTGAAGGCTAATAAGTGACCGATGGGAGTGTGATTAATGGTGCAGAAAAAAATGTCTCCATTTCAATAAAATGTCCTCATTGCTCAATGAGAACAAATTGAGGAGCTTTACTTGTCTTAAAAATGTGCGCTCAGGTACAGTTTATTGTTTTATTGCTATAATATATAATTTTCAGTGACATAATCTATTCTTTAGCTCCTATCACGCTTTAACCACCACAATAGTCTCACCCCAAACCCAAACTCTTTAATAAGTCTTCAGCCTTGTCAAACTCCTAAAAAACATTTGGACTAAACTAGTTTACAACTGAAAATGGTTCTAATTATCACAATACATTCACAATATTAATCATGATACAGCCCCACACACAAACACACATATACAGACACAACCCAAACTAAACTATTACCTCCTCTTCTTCTTACTGGGTGTTGCTGATGTTTTTGGTATAAAACTCTGGCACTGCTGTATGTGATGTTGTCTTCCCCAGCTTTCAATTCACTGGCTGCAATGACCCAAAATGAACAAGTCATTTACAACACAACAATCTTAATGGAGACTCGATGGTAAAAAAACTGACTGGAAATGCAATTAAAAGTGAAACATGCAAGATAAATCTGGTAAAAACTTAAATAATTCAGAATCCGCTGTTAACAATACATTTCTGAAATATACAGCTAAAAAAACACAACACTTATGTTTCTCAAATAGCATTTGAAAAACCAAATCTAAATGTAAAATTCTGTGTCTCACCTTTAGGTTTAATCTGTGCACATCGTTTCACCAGTAGAACCAGTAACACCAGTAGATTCAGACCAAAGATGACAGATACAACGAACACGAATACAGAGAGAGGAAAAGAGGAGGATGTAGTAGTTTCGGGTGCAGTGGTGGGTTTGTCTGAAATTAATGATATATATACTGTAAGTCAATAATTTTTTTAATCAGATTTAAAAAACACATTCATTTGATTTAATTTGATCATCTGCAAGATCTCTGTAAATTTGTCACATTATGAGCTGATCACTGCTGATTAGTGCAGAAACCTGACAACATCCTAATAAGGTACATAAGGAAAAGATTAACTAAATAACTGTTTCTTCTTCCTGTGATGTGGAAGTGTAGAGATTAGTGTGGTTGTGGGTTTTTCTGTAGAGAGAATCCACCTGTTGGGGTTCAAATGTGGATGAAATAAGTGTTGAAATGAAAGTGAAGCTCCTCACCTGTGACGTAGACCCAGCTGGGTGGAGACTCTCCACGACTGCTGATGTTACACTTGTAGAGGCCTTCATCAGACTTGGTAACATGGTGGATGGTCATGTGACCTGTAGGCTCAGTCCTGATGAGGGAGCCATCTTTATAGAAAGCAGCTGGGAGGTTGGAGGAGTTCTTTGTTTGACAGTGCAGAGTGACATCATGTCCCTCCATCACAGGGAGGACAGGACTCTGCAGGATCACTGATCCACCTCAACACACAGACAAACTACAGCATTTCATCCATTTCCACACAGACTCATCAATACTAACTCCACAGTCTGATCTTACCAGAGACAGTGATGGTGATGATGTTACTGCTTGATCCCTCTCTGGACTCACACCAGTAAACTCCACTGTCAAATGGGACTGTTAGACTGATGCTGCAGGTAGAATTATTTGATTTTCCCCACTCAGCACCACACTGAGTCATCTGTCGTTTGGTTGTGTTTCTCTTCACTGTCCATCCAGCAGAGCTGTCGACCTCCTCACAGCTCAGAGACACATATTCTCTTCTAAACAGCTGAGATCTGCTGGGACTCACAGTCAGACGAGCTGGGACGAATTCAGTGTAAAACTCAAAGTGAAAAAACAGTAAAACAGTAGTTTTAGTCCTACTAGATATTAGTTAAAATTGTAGCCATCCCTGTCTCAAAGACACCTAAATAGTCACATATAAAATCATATAAAAAGTGTATAAAAGAAAATATGTACACTGATCAGGTCAAACGCCGATAGTAAGAGAGTGTTTCTAAGAGAGGAGTTGATGAGAATGAGAGTACAACAATACTACTCTTACCTACAACAATATAATTATATCTGCTAAAAAGCCTTTTTCTCATCTTTTGGCCAAGACTAAAACGTTGTCAAATAATGTCAAAGTCTGTGGGTTAACAGCAGTGATGCTGTAAAACTGCAGTATTTTCAACATGTTTTACTAAAGTAAGAAGCTGAAATCAGTCACACACATGAAGTTTATTATTTATTCTTATAGATTTCAGACAACAATGAAGCTTTGAAAGACACATGAGTAAATTGGGTCGTGAATTCACAGATGAACTATTCTGAGCTCTAGTACATGAGTCACATAGTCTATTATTGTTTTTCATACTTGCATACATGCTTTTATAATTCTTTCTGTTTTTTGTACAGTACATGCACATAGTGACTTTTAATGAAAACTTAGTGAAATAAAATTTCGTAGTAAATCTGGTCCTGAGTCAACCTAAATACCTTTCGAATTCCACTCCTCTATTTTTAAACACAGGATTTTTTTTAAATCTCTCTAGTTAGAAATCTGTCATTGAGTTAACCCAGGTGACATTATTATTTCCGTAGTAGGAACAAAGGACATCGAATCAAGTTTTTACAGACTGGGGAGGTTTAAAGGTGGCTTGTGCTTCTGTGTCACATCTACTTAATAGGTACTATGTACCCTTTGCAGTGACTTTAACAGAATGACAAGGAAACTAATCAAAAATTAACAAACAACAACAAATAACTTTAATTGAAATGTGTAAAAATAGGCAGAATAACTTTCAGTGTCAAATGAAAAGATCACTGACCTTGGTTTGTTGTGCAGAACAGCAGTGAGGTCACAGCTAAAAAGAAATGACTGTTATACATAAACTATACACAAACACATGTACAAATTGATGTAACAAGTATGAAATAAAATGAAACACAAGGAAATAAATACAACAATTAGCAGAGTAGCAGCATAAACATTTTCTGTTCTTTCAAAAGTCAACACATTTTCTAAGTACTCTATTATTGATACATCTATTTCTATATGTGACTTATTAAGAATTTAACTCTTTCACTTTTAAATAATAATAAACAATTAATTAGAAAGAATAAACCAAAATAAGTGTGTCACATAAAATAAAAGCCTGACCTCCTCTGGCAAGTCATTGCAGAGCCTTGGAGTCTTGTTAGAGAAGGCTCTGTTTCCCGTGGTTTTTAACAAGGATGCTGGGACAGATAGAAGCCCACTGCCTAAGGATCTCAAGTTTCGTGACGGGTTAAAAGGAATTAAAAGATTTTATATGCAAGCTGGAGCCAGGCCATGTATATAAAGCTCTGTAGGTAATCAATAAAATCTTAAAATCAATTTTAAAATTTAAAAGGAGCCAATGGAGAGAGGAAAAAACAGGTGTGATGTGATTGAACCACATTGTTCTGGTCAATAGCTTAGCAGCTGAATACTGAACAGTGTGGATACATTTTAGATTTTCGTTTGAGACAGGAAAATAAGCTGTTGCAATACTCTAGGTGAGAAGAGGTAAAAGCATGAATGATAGTTTCTGCATCACTAAAATTTAACCTTGATCTAATTTTTCAAATGTTAAATATCTTATCTTAAATGATAAAAATATGATTGTTCAAGTTTAGTTATGTGGTGCTCAATAGATAAATTGTAATCAAATAAAACACCTAGATCTTGAGCAATATTGTGTCTGCGGATAACATCACCCAGTGGAAGCATATACAGAGAGAATAGAATTGGACCAAGAATTGACCCTTGGGGCACACCATAGTTTGTAGAGGAAAATGGAGACATTAAATTATTAATAGAGAAGCAAGACTTCCTATTAGAAAGATACGATAAGAACCATTCCAAAGCTGTGCCCGATAAACCCACCCACTGCCTCAGTCTGTTTAACAGGATTCTACGGTCGATCGTATCAAAAGCAGCACTCAGATCAAACAATGCTAAAATAGATCACATGCCAGCATCTGCAATCATTAAAAGGTCATTTGTGACCCTTAATCATTAAACACTTTAACCAATGATTCTCAAAGTGTGGTGCATGCCCCCAATGGTCAGACTGGTCAGACATGAAATAACTCTACACACAGCTGGACGCTACAGGATGAATTTAAAAGACTTATTAATGTCTGGAACAACTCAGATCACGCTGGAATGTGGAGACAATACTGAAGAGTCTCTTGGCTTTATTTTCTATTTTTATGAAGGATCCTGTGATGCTTCATCTTAATGTGTGTGAGATGTTAATAATAAGGTCAGACTGTAAAAATATGTTTTTTAATGTTATTAATTATGAAGCACTGATAACAAAGGAAATGTACTAGTAACATATAAATCAGTGTTTTAATTTGCCTAAATGTCAGCTTCTGTAGAGTGAAAATGTTAAACAAACTTATGATTTGAGGACGTGTTGTATGTGTGTTGAACACTGATTTTGCCCGGCCGTTAAAGAAAAGCCAAACCATTTAATTTAGATTTGAATTTAATTCATAAATGAAAGGAAAGGAATACCAATCACAAGCACGCTCTGTGCCAGGTAACCTGTGGAGTGGTGTTTTATGACCTCTGCTGCTTGCTCTTTCTAACTAAAGAATAATTGCAAAAGCTATTTTCTTTAATTTTAGTTCCATGTTTGATGTAATTTGTCACAATGTTTTTACAAAAAATTATTGCAAATCAGCAGTTTTCTGGATACAAAGAGACTTATTCATTGTTTACTCTAACGTCAGTTTTTCTGACAGAACTTGCTTAAGGCTATTATTGTATTATAGTATATTGAGTATTGATTATCTGTCTCTAGTAAAAAAGAGAAGAGTGGTATGGTTTTACTTGCAGATAACATTAGATTTGCCATCAAAAAATGTCACAGTTCCAAACATAAGTGTTAATTTACAACTCATAATCAACAAGATGTCTCCAAACCCAGAAATCGTTCATGATCATTGTGAATCAACAGAAAATAAATTGCAGGTCAAAACTCATATTACAGAAGTTAAACTTTTCATCTGGTTCTTGAAAAAAATGTCTTGGAGCTGTTACTTTCTGTGTTGGAATCAAACAAGATTTTTGAAAGGTTCCAGTCTGGCTTTCGTAAAAACCACAGCACAAAGAAAAAATCTAAATCATGTCAGTAGGTTATTCTGCTGTTCGATTGAACAATATCAGTGTCTTTTAATAAAAGTAAATACTGTATTCTCACTGACCAAATAGCAGAGGTTGGTCGAGCTAAACAGTAAATGAAGATTCACTGTGTTCTAATGCAGTAAAATGACATATTGTCTAAATAAAGGTAGAATTAATGCTTTAAACGTTTCATAAATAATGAGTGATAACAGACATTCACAAATCTCTAAAGCCCAATGAAACTGTGGGAGACAGTGATGAATAATTTATTTACACATTTAATACGAGATGTAAATTATCTTCTTTGTGCATTACATTAGATAAAACTGGAACCATCTCAGTCAAAATACTGTTATGTTATTTTCACTGTCAAACCTTTCATCTCTTTCATATTTTGACATTTTCTTATATTTTCTGGTTTCTGGATTCAGAATTTTTTTTCATATATCACATGTTGATGATTCTATGTTCAATTTAAAAAGATTTTACTTACAGAGCAGTAGCTGAAGACATGTTTGGTCCATTGTACGACTTGGTGATGTGAGATCAACACACGTTTGGTCAAAGCAGTTAATCCCACATCCTTCCTCCCTCTATCAGATTATGTTAGCAGATAATTTTCTTTCTGACAGTTTGTTGGCAAGAAAGGCTCCACAAAGCTGAACCTTCAGTCTACTGACACTGTTAATCTGGTAAATAATCTAAATCTCACATAGTGATTGAAGTTCTCCCAGAAGCAACCACATTTATCCATGTACAACAAGATGCCATACAGGGATTATAACGTGTGTGAGCCCCCACCACTCTAAAAACTAATAAAACGCTATCAAGGTACTTACATTTGCAACACCAATAAAACACATATCTGAATGTAAAACAACTGCAGCATGAGAACAGACTCATTAAGCAAAAAAAAGATTTGACATTTTTCTCTCATTATCTGCTTTGCAACATTGTCCACAATATCAAAGTTCAGTGTAAGTCTCCTCCTTTTAGCTTTGAGAGAAAGTGCCTTTTTGACCATCTCATTTATTCTCTCATTTAAAACTACCTCTCTACTTCACACTTTTTGACAGGCTGAGTTCAAAAACTGTTGCTGCAAATTCATTAAAGGCTACATGTGTAGAAACCTAACTTTGATGATACAGGGTTTAATGTTTCAGTGAGAGCAGTATAACAATGAAGAAATGCATGAATCGTTTTTATTATTGTATTTAATGCACTGCGTCCACTTACTCTCTATTCAATGATCCACTGCTCCCAATGAAAAACACAGTTTGTAGTTTATTTACTGTTCTTTTCCCTTCATTTATATACAAATACAGATCAATTAATACATGACCCATAAACCAGTATGTCACTGATGTAACTCAGCAGTACAGTGACATCTAGTGGTTGGGTAAAGTTAACAGTATGCACAGACGCAATTTATTGGCTAAAGTACAGTGCTCAAAGAAAATGAAAGGAACACTTTTTAATCAGTATAGTATGAAGTCAGTTAAGATATTGATCCAAGATAAGATAAGATAAGATAAGATGAGACTTTATTGATCCCACAGTGGGGAAATTTGTGTGTTACCACAGCTCAGGACAGATAGTAAACGAGTACAAGAATATATCAAGAATATAAAAACAAGAATTCAAAAAAATAAAATAAGATAAGACACTATATACAACAGTAGTTTCAATCTGGTCAGTTAAGTACCAGAGGGGGTTGTTAATCAGTGTCAGCTCTTTTGGTGTTAATGAAATTACTGGTATCATGAGGTGATACCTGGACCTTACAGAGGTTGCAGGCAGTCAAACTCCACCAGGATGGGACATGCCAGAAGTTGGCTGTGTCTCCCAGCACAGTCTCAAGAACATGGAGGAGATTCCAGGAGATAGAAAGTCACTCTATGAGAGCTGGACAGGGGCGTAGAAGGTCCTTAACCCATCAGCAGGACCAGTATCTGCTCCTTTGTGCAAGGAGGAACAGAATAAGTACTGACAGAGCCCAACAAAGTGAACTCCAGTGGGCCACTGACAGATGAGAGCAGGTTCACTCTGAGCTCATGTGACAGACATGAAAGAGTCTGGAGAAGCCACAGTGAACGTCATGCTGCCTTCAACATTGTTCAGCATGATCGTTTTGGTGGTGGGTCAGTGTCAGTCAAACAACTGTTTGAAACCCACATGTGGGGGGTGGCTGTAAGCTGATGAGTACCATACCTCTCTGCAGAACCACACAAAAAATATAGAAAAAAAACAATGTCTAATTATCTTGTTGAACCTGCTGTCAAGCTGCAGGTTGTTTCCCCTCCTCGAATCACCACCTTATCTTAGTGGAGGGGTTTGCATGTCCCAATGATCCTAGAAGATCTGTTG
Source organism: Ctenopoma multispine (assembly GCA_034779795.1). Taxonomy (NCBI): domain Eukaryota; kingdom Metazoa; phylum Chordata; class Actinopteri; order Anabantiformes; family Anabantidae; genus Ctenopoma; species Ctenopoma multispine. The sequence continues at coordinate 13,079 of JAUYWH010000065.1, forward strand.
TCAGGGGCTTCATGCACCTGGTAGGGTCACCCAAGGCAAACTGGTCCTAGGTGAGGGAAGTGACAAAGAGCTTATGATGAATCTAAACATTGGATGCTGTTTCTCCCTGGACGTACGTCACCAGGGCCCCCTCTCAATCAATGCTTGGAAGTGGGGTTTAACATAATAAGAATAAAAGATAAGGTTAAATAATAAGTAACATCAAAGGCTATTATTAAAATTTACTTAATATAATAGTGGCCTTAACCAACTTCTTTCTGTTATTCCACAATCTAATTTTAAACTGTCAATATCCAGCAGGTTGCTGATTGTCCATTTGCAAAAATAACTGGTGGTAAATCATATCAAACACTGCACTGAAATTATTCATTTGCCAGTGTAGCCTAAAAAATTCTCAGTAATTTGTGTTAAAGCTGTAAAAATATTAAATTATGCTTCAAACAATAGCTGTTTTAAGTTTACTCAGAACGGGCTGCTGATGGGTCAACATGGGTGACATTATGCTGTAGATAGGTATCTATTGTTCTTGATCTAGAATACTAAATGTAATATTTAAAATCAATTTAAATCAAAAGTTTAAAAAATATTATTAAATTAAAAACAACATTAAAAAACAGATTAATGTGACTTTCCAAGAGGACCAGCTCTATCTGTTGCACACCACAATTTTAAAAAGGTTGTTTCTGATGTTGCATCCTTTTCAAAGGGTTTTTTTTTCCATTATCATGAAGCTACTTTCTAATGATTTGGGGTTTTGTGTCTTTCATGTGGAACTTAGACTAAAATAACTCAAAGCTTAAGGGGTTAATGAACCAAATCATGAGATTCCTACCAGAGGTGGGTAGAGTAGCCAAACATTGTAGAGTTACTTCACAATAATATTACTCAAGTAGAAGTAAAAAGTAGTCATCCAAAAAATTACTCAAGTAAAAGTATGTCTTATTCATCAGATAGACAAGGTGTCTCTTTCAACTTCTCTAATCTTCTTTTTTTTACCCAGTAAAACAGTTAATCTAGTGGGCCTAATTTGTACTGTCTGTACTTTTGAGTCCCAGACTATTTTCCTACAGACAAGAGGACACCACAGTAAAGGTTGTCTAATGCAATTTCCATTATGGCAGAAAACAGATTGCATTATGTTGGAATTTCATTGGCTGTATATGGATTACTAAACGGTCCAACCTGCCATCTTACCTGCCAGTGGATCGAGGTTGTGTGTGTGTGACAGCGGGTGTGGATGGACAACATAGAGAAAGAAGGTTTTGCTCCAAACTGTGCCACAGATCAATATATCAATGTCAACTGTGTGTGTTCCTAC
>JAUYWH010000066.1:0-14342 GCA_034779795.1 Ctenopoma multispine
GAAATGGTCTGACAACAAAGGGTTTTGGGGAAAAACTATTAAATTATCAATTTCTACTCCATAAGTCAGAACAAGATTGAGAGTGTGATGACTATAACAACTTTATCTGTACTAAGAACTAAATCACATAGAAACTCTGAGAATTCAGATTAAGAGTACTCAGAGAGACTCAGAGTAAGGAACAGGAGGACGGTATACAATAACAAATAAAACAGTTTTTTGAATTTTCCAGTTTGGATCTGAGAGACTAAGAGTGAGGCTCTCAAATGAATTATAAGTATTTTAGGTCTGATTAATAAACTTGAGTTGCAGATTGCTGCTAGTCCTCCACCCCGACCTGTAATTCTAGGAATATGATAATTAATATGACTTGGGGGTGGTCGACTCATTCAAACTGACATAGTCATCCTGCTGCAGCCAGGTTTCAGTGAGACTAAATAAACCTATCTGATGGTCACTTATCAAGTCATTTACTAACAAGGATTTAGATGAGAGAGGTCTAATATTTAATATTCCACATTTAATGGTTTTATTTTTATTCTGTTCTTTAAGAGTAGTTTTTATTTTTCTTAAGTTCCTTTCATTCACTCCTCTAGTGTTAATTTTTGATTTATATAATTTTGGTGGATGGGGAGCAGACACAGTCTCTACAAGCTGATGATAGTTTTGGGGGGATGACGGCAGTAGAGAAGCTGCAGAGAGGCGTGTAAGACTGCGACTCTGCGTCCTGGGCTCCACTCCAGGATATCAGGGTTTACGAGGTCTATTAAACTTGTCATATTTCTAGAAATAAGAGCTGCACCATCTGAAGTGGGATGGATACCGTCTCTTCTAATCAGCCCTGGTTTTCTCCAAAACGTTTTCCAATTATCTATGTAGCCCATGTTATTATCGGGACACTTGCCCGCACACACACAAGTGAGAAGAAGGATTTTAAACTCTATTCTAGATTTTACAGGGAGCCAATGGAGAGAAGCTAAAGTAGGTGAAATATGACCTCTCTTGCTAATTTCAGTTAGAACTCTGGCTACAGCATTCTGGATTATGACTGGAGGCTTTTTAAAAAAGTATTGGTGCATCCTACTAACAGTGAATTTCAGTAGTCATGTCAAGTGGCAAATGCATGGACTAGTTTCTCAGCATCACTTTGAGACAGGGTGTTTTCTTTAATCCCAGTGACATTATCTAGTCTACACTGTAAAAGTTTTGTTTTACAGTAATACAGTAAATATTTTTTTAGATAGATGTCCTGTAACATTTAAGTAAAAATGTGTAATTATACATAAGAATGTATAAGAATTTGCAGTTTTTTTACATGGTTGTGCTGTTTTTACATGGTTCTGAGAGTTAAATCACTATACAGTTACCATTAAATTACAGTAATTTACAATAAACTGTTATTTTACAGTGAGTTTCTGTAAAAACATCTTTAAAAAGAAAAAGCAAGACAATTATTCCAAATAAAGCTATGTTATTATTATGGTGCACAACTGTAATTCTACCAACAATAGACGAAACTACGGAAAAAATCTGTAAATTTTAATGGCAATTTACCGTAAAATAACATTTGGTATTATACCGTAATTTAACGGTAACTGTTTGGCAACTTTGCTGCCATACCTTTTACAGTTTTTTTACGATTTTTAAAGTGTATGTAATCAATTATTGTGATTATAGTGTCGAAAGCAGCACTAAGAGCTAACAAACCAGTACACAGAAGTATAATTGTGTACTATGTACTTCTAGTGTACTTGCAAGTATACTTTTTAATACTTCTTGGGACTAAATTAGCCCACTTTTTAGTATACAAAAGTATACCTTAAGTATGCCAAAAATAAACTTTTATATATACTTTTACTTACTATAAATGTACTAGTTTAATAATAGTATACTTATAATATACTCTATTCTGTATTCTGTATCCTAGTACAATACTAAAGTTACAGATATACTATTAGTGTAATATACTTTCAGTCTACTTTTGAGTTGATCATAGTTACTAGAATATTTTATTTTCACATGTAACAAATACATTTCAGGTCACCAGGCAGATTTGAGACAGCCACAGCCATCAGAGTGCCATATGTCCATAGTGAAACTGCCAGAAGTATTATTTAAATAAAGAAGTGTGAAATTAAGAGGGAAGGTCTATGAACTGTTGACCCTTCTCAATTACGATTGTTGTGGAGGTGTTGGGTTTCTGAATCCCAAACTTGTGACCTCACTGAGTATGAATTAGATGTAGTTCAATGATTAATCAACAATCACCACAGGTTTTCCGGTTGTGTCAATTCTAGTCCAAATTGTTATTTATTTACACATATATGTACATGCCACTCAATAATCTAGTAATGTCATTTATCCTTGTCCACTTGACTCTGAGTTTCTTTGTGGTCTGTGAAATGTATTTTGTGAAGCGGTGTAGCTATGTGAAGTGTGCAGTGTTCTCTGTGTAATAATGTAAGCTGTGTGGATAGCTATGAGTGATAAGCTGTGTAAGTGAAGCTGTGTAAAACTATGAATTTGAAGTTGTGGTGTCTGAAATGACAAATAGACATATATACATATATCAATAATTATACATCAACTATATAATAGTAAATCACAACTATGTTACTATAACTACTTATAACTACTACTAAATGCAGTTATTATTACTTTGTGAACATGACAATGAATAGTAAAACTATGTGTGCTCTGTAAACATCTTATAGTAAACACATTCAGAATGATCTTCCTTAAAATAATACTGTCTGAATAATTAGAGTTACAAATTTAATATAAAGCATACATAACATGTACAAGAGTATTAACATTATGACTTAGTAGTTGTATTGTGCAGCTACTCACTGGGAGTATCTGTCAATAGTTACAATGAATAACAACACAATCTACCAAATATTTATAGCTGTTTAACACTCACTGTCTCATGGACGCACAGCAAGAAGGAGTAAATGAATGATCCTGGAGTAGATTCCTTTGAACTGCAGTCTGAAGTGTGGAGTCTTGATGACGTTGCTCCTCTCCTCTCCTCTGGACTTCTGAGTGAATGTTGAATGCTCCCAGTGTTATTGATATACATGTATATATATAGATATATGGCAGGGGATGAAACTGATTGGCTGTGGAAGGTGTGAATTGTGGTAGCAGTTAAGGTTCTCTAGAAACTGTCTGTTACATCCTCCACTATGAATTATACCCTGTGGGCATACTAAGTATTGTGTATGGTGGGAAACAGTGATTCAGCAACAGGGGTACCTCGAAACTGTCAAGGTGCATGCAGACATCATGCTCTGCTTGACCTTTCTGATTGACTGATTACCAGTGCATCTTTGAGGCTCATGTGCCTCCTGCATGAGGCGGGATTTAATGGAATTTCACATAGTCCTGTGTACAGCCAACACATCTCTGATCCAGTGTGTCCTGTGGAAGTGGAGATTTGGTGGGCTGCCACATAGTCTTTTGTACAACGATTTTAATTATTTTAATTTATAATTAATGGTTTCACATAGTTAATATGTTCAAAAGGTCAAACACCATGTTGCACAACAATTTAAGACAGAGTTTCTTTGATGAATATGGTTATATGCGACTTTGGCTTGTGAAAGAACCTGGCATCGCTGCAAGACTTGCACCACTTGCATCATACAACCACTAGATTCATTCTTCTTTTTGCAACAACATGCCTATCAAAGACTGCCTTTAGTGATGTGGCCACCATCAAAACAAAGTTCAACACGCACAATGACTTGTCACCAAAATCCCACCTGACAACCCAATCACTGAGAGTTACAAACCCAAATCTCATATTAAATGCCAAACTGTTTGTAGTTCATAGAAATGTAAGAAAGAGTGGCAGTTACATTGCCATATTCACAGGAAATAAACTCTTAAGAAAAGTAATACATACTGTTATGCACATTATGCTCATTGTTTGGCTTAAATGAACATGTAGCCCATTAATTGTTTTGTTCTGTTACTGTTATGCATCAAATATGAAAGATCAATTAGTAATAGTGTTTGTGCATATTCACTGATAAAATAGGGGTCACTTAAGAAAATGGTTGGGAACCACTGACCTAAAGGATATCACATCACATTTAAAGCATGATGGAGGCAGTGCTATGACATTTATGACTGCCAATGAAATGTGTAGCTACTCTGGTCTGCTCAAAAGGACTTCACGCTTCATACTTATATACACAGACGTTTATTTTTTTCATACAGGTTGGGAAACACCCATGGAACACTGTGAAAACAAAAAAAGGCAAATATTACATTTCAAACTCCCATTCATCTCAATGATAAACACAAATCGCACATTTCAGATGTAACAAGGCAATAACAGCTTTACAAAATAATATTTACTGTGTGCTCCTGATTGACCAGTATTAGAATGATATTGCAACCAAACTTTCGTGTTCTTTATCTTTTATTGTTTTTTTCGTATTTTCTGTCGTAACTTTTCTCCCACTACCGTTTACATACAATTCCAGGTCACGCTATCACATGACTCCTAAAAGGTATAAATTGACCAGTAGCAGAATGATTACAAGCAAACCTTTGTGTCTTTATTAGTGCTGGCAGATGTAACAAATAAATACTTTAAGCTACAATTCCATGTTACTCATTGCCTTAAATGATTGGGCAATAATTAAACCAAAAGCACATTCTCACTTCCTATTATAATATCCCACATACAGCATATTACAGCGCCAGGTATAGAATGGGCTCACTGGTGTTTATTGATGATGTGACTGCTGACAGAAGCTGCAATGAGTTCTGAGGTGTATAGGGCTGTGATGGTATATAAAGGCAAAATCATAAAAACCTTGTCACTGTCAAGATGTAATTGGGCCAACTGCGTATTATAGTTATTTCTAGTTATTTCAGTCATATTTCTGACATGAAATCAAGCATGACACTCAACAAATCCTTAACCAGGTGTTTCATGTGTTCTATCATCAAGCATATCTTAGTTATATCAGTTGTTCCTGCAAATCATTTGTGAATATGTTCAATTAGGAAGGGTATTTTCAAGGAGGTTGAAGGAGTTTGAAACTGTAGAAGTAATAAAGAGGTGTGTTCATTTAGTAACCTTCTGTGAAGAATGGTCCTTTTTTAATTTTTTCTCCTCTTTCCTTAAACATTCCTCATATGTGGTCGATCCTCAGTAGTAGAGTTTGAGGACGTCTGTCAAACTGAGAATATGAAGAACTTCAGGGTTGAGTGAGAACCTGGAGTGAGAAATTACATCATTAATTTACACAATGAAGTATAGAAATGCCAAAGATATATTTTGAAACAGGTTCACCTTCATATAGTTATGTCCACCAGAGAGTTATGGCAAATTTATGTTTCAATTATAAATGTCCTTAAAAAACTAAACACATTTTAGGGAACCTAAACCTAGGTTGGTACTGGCCTAAAAGAAACTTGCCCTCCAGTCACTACCTCTTAATTTAAATCCTTACTTTACACACTCAATTATTATTATTAAGAACAAACATAAACATACTTGGTTTAGTTTAGGCAAAAGTATTGGTATCTGCAGTTTTGACTTTTGGTTGCTGATCCTCTGCATGTTCTGTAGGAGAGTGTTACCTGTTGGACTGGACTATGTGGAGTCCATGCCAGCTAAATTGCGTGAATGGAGATGATCTGGGTTTTGGCTCAGTCCAGGTTAGATCCAGAGCTGTGGTGGCCCAGGATCCAGAAAACCTGCTGCAGTGTCCAGAACAGGAGCTGGAAGCACGACCATGCACAGGTCAGTACAGCAGAGCAGTTTTAAATTACATAACCTACATAAGTTTGAATATTTAAAAAAAAATACATCCTTAATACAGTGATGGCTATACTGTATGTACTATGTATTGTTCAGGGATAACTTGTATATGCTGTATACCTATTATCTCGTGTATTTTCTGTGTAATATCTTCTTAAGGGCTACTGCAGCACCATCATTTCTCTATGGGATTAATAAAGTAATTAGCTATAATGCACATTTTTATTGTATACCACATCTAACCACACTGTTCCTTTAGAGGGGCAGTGTTTTGAATACAAGTGGAGGACTGGATCATGGAGAGGTTCATCTCGTCTAGTCTGGTGTCAGCGCTCAGATGGATTAAATGTGACAGGTAAGCATTGCCTTGTAGTCTACATTTAGGAGTTACACTAGGTGCCCTGGAACCTTTAATCCAGTAGTCACAGTCAGTTTCTCCACCAATGAACTGAAGGCTGGTAAATAATGTCTAATAGAAAAGAAAACAGAGAAACAATGAGTGCCTATATTTGTTGAAAGACACTACAAATAACAGTGATGGTGGACAACTGTAGTACTGCAACACAATGAACAAAATGTCTCAACATGACATAGTGGTGCTGCCCACCTAACTATTATTGTGGAAGAGCTGAAAAGCTCTCCCAAGTATGTTATCCTTTTTTTCTCTTTATTATTATTATTATTGTATACTAATACTAATAATGGCCATATTAAATCTTATTGTAGGGAGCATGGAATGCCTCCACACTATTGAGATCTTGTTTTTCTCTTTAATGTGGGCGAGCATGAAATGCTTTGTCGTAGAAATTTCATTCAAACTTCAAAACGTGTGTGTTCTTTAGGAATGGGGTGCTATTATTTTTCATCGTATCATGTTTTATACTTTTTATTTTATTAATTGTTTTTCATCTTTTTTTTGCATTGTCGTCTACGGGAGTCATCGTTCAACTTCCCATCAACTTTCCTCTTTTCATCATCGTCTTGTGTCATCACCGTTCATCTAGAAACTTTCAACTTTCTAACTTTAAATCAGCTTCTTTGTATCTTTTTTACTTTTTGAATTTGAACAGTATACATTTTGGGTGATTTCTGATCCACTTTCAACTTTTCCATTAGTTTGTATTGCGGAATGTTGGTGCAGCTAGAGTGCCCCACTCTAAAATCTGTCCTTCTACAGATATGATTCTTTTAGTGATAGGACTCACGGTTTTCGCTATGGCCAACAGTCGACGGCTCATCATCTGAGCAGTCCATTTACTTCAATGTTAGAACTTCTCTCCCAAGAGATGTCCTGTGTTTGTAAATCGCCACTACACCCTCATTTCTTTGAATTACTCCACAAAAATATACAAGTGTGTTTGCTGAGTGTTGGGGTGCTTCAAGTCTTGGAATTTTTCCAATATGACCAACCGTTATTGCCTTATAAAGCATTAGTGGAGCTTTTCCTCCCTCTATTTTCCTCTATTATTTTAAATGTAATGGGTTTTAAACGGACCATTACCATGGCAATGTATCTAACTAAGTGTCTGTCTATTTCTCAGCTTGAATATCTCTGTTATAAGAACACATCAATGAAGTGCAGCTGTGTGTGTCTTTGTGTGTGTGTGTGTGTGTGTGTGTGTGTTCTTTTGCACTATGTCTTTGTCTTATAATCCATTACGTTAGTATTGACCTGTAGCTGCTTTCACCAAAACCCCGATCTTCTCTACTGACTTCAAGTGTACTCTGTCAATACTCCTTGTGACAGACACACTAGCCTACACACACACACACACACACACAAACACAAACAAACACGTGATTCAGCATTTTTATTTACTGTAGTTATTTATGGACCTTTGCCTGCTACCTAGCTGATGATCACTTCACAGACACACACACACACATGTCCGTCTCCACCCTGAGAGTTAACCTTCACACTAGTAGTCTGCGTTTCACAATAAGAGTCTTTTTGTGAAAAATCTTGCAACAAATCAAGAAAATAGGTTGAAAGTGACATAGATATACGCTTTGTCGTAGAAACATCATTCAAACTTCAAAATGCTCGTCTTCTTTAGGAATGGTGTGCTATTTCTTTTTAGCGTATCAGCTTTTAAACTTTTCATCTTATTCATCATTTTTCATCTGTTTTTTTTTTTGCATTGTCGTCTATGGGAATCATCGTTCAACTTTCCATCAACTTTCCTCTTTTCATCATCTTGCTGTGTCATTATCATTTGTCGTAGAAACGTCATTTCAACTTTAAACAAATCTAGACATTTTCATCTTTCCAACTTGAAGTCAGCCTTTTTGTATCTTTTATACCTTTTGTGTTTGAGCAGTTTATGTTTTGGGTGATTTTTGATAAGTTCTCAACTTTTCCATTAGTGTGTATTGCAGAATGTTGGTGCAAGTCTGACCTTCAACTTTTATCAACTTTTTTTAGAACTTTTCTTCTCCTCCTCAGTCAACTTTCACCTTTCATGAACAATTTTTACAAAGAAATTATATCTTCTTTCCTTATAGTCATAGGACTTACGGTTTTCTTGTGGCAAGGCCAACTGTCGACAGCTCATCGTCTGAGCAGCCCATTCATTTCCATGACTTTTTAATGGACCATTACTATGGCAACATATCTAACTCAGTGTCTGTCTAGTTCTCAACTTGAATATCTCTGTTATAACAACACAATAATGAAGTGCAGCTGTGTGTGTCTGTGTGTGTCCTGTGTGTTTTGTGTGTGTGTGTGTGTGTGTGTGTGTGTGTGTGTGATCATCAGTTAGGTAGCAGGTAAAGGTTCATGAAGAACTACAGTAAATATAAATGCTAAGTCATGGTTATTAACATGTGGTGATTAAGCTGTGCTTGTAGAGTCACGTTACCATGGTAATGGTTACACAGACAGTTAGAGTTAGGAGAGACACACCTGCAGCTCCAAAGTATTGTTAAAGCCAGTAGAGAAGATCAGGGTGGTAGTAGTAAAAGCTACAGGTATATACTAATATAATGGATTACAGAAAGTACTAATGTAATGGATTACAAGATACACAGACACTGAGTGTTAGTAAACAAACACACACACACACACTTAAAAGAAATGCTCTTGAACCTTAAAGCCATCCTAATGAAGCATCAGCCAATCAGAGAGAGGGATTTACCATGATGCTTACACAGACCCAAAGTTTGAAGACTTGAAGCACCCCGACACTTCAACAAACACAAGACAAAGGTCCATGAAGAACTACAGTAAATACAAATGCTGAGTCATGGTTAGGAACATATATTGATTGAGTTATGTTTGTGTGTCAGTCTGTGTGTAGGCTAGTGTGTCTGACTCAAGATGTATTGAAAGAAGGACTGTTAAAGAACGTAGAGGAGATCAGGTAGTATCAGCTACAGGTCAATACTAAAGTAATGGATTACAAGACACACACACCTAGTGACACACACACACACACACACACACACACACACACACACACACACACACACACACTTTGAAGAAATGCTCTTGAACTTTAGAGCCATCTCCATGAAGCCTCAGCCAATCAGAGAGAAGGATTTACCATGATGCTTACACAGACCCAGAGTTTGTAAACAGACACAGCTGCAGCTCATTAATGTGTCTGTGTAAGTTTTTTGAAGGTGCAACAAAGGGTTAAAGTCTGTAGAGAATATTGGCGAGGTATTAGTGTCAGCTACAGGCCAATACTAATGTAATGGATTACAGAAAGTACTAATGTAATGGACTACAAGACACAGAAGCACTGAGTGAGTTACGTTGCTATGGTAATGGTTACACAGACACAGACAGTGTGCAGAAGAAAACACACACGCGCACACAAAGACACATGCAGCAGCACTTCATTGATGTGTTCTTATAACAGAGATATTCAAGCTGAGAAATAAACAGACACTGAGTGAGTTATTGAAGTAAATGGGCTGATGAGCCGTCGACTGTTGGCCACGGCATGCGAATCCCGTGAGTCCTATCACTATAAAAAAAGAGGACTGATGATGAGAAGTTGATCGATGATTCTCATAAGAAACCATTATGAAAAAACGCTGAAAAATGATGACTATGATGAAAAGTATAAATGACGAAACGCTGAAAAATAATAGCCTGCATCGCCTAGTGTTTGGAGAATACCAAGACGCACGTTTTGAAGTTTGAACAAAGTTTCTATGACAAAGCGTCTAGGATGTATACATTGGCGAAAACCAGGGCTGAATAATAATAAAGAGAAAAAGAGGATCTCAATAGACATTTGTACACAAATTTTACACCGCATGCAAAATGATAAATATTATTATAATCAGGGATAGTTATAAAGACCAGCCGTAGTTTGTCGCTTCCAGCTGTATGTATTTCCTGTAAGTAAAAATCTTAACTTCTGTTCTTTTATTAGCTTTTTTAACAGCTGTAACTTTATTAATTATTTATGATCATTATTTCAAGGATTCAAGGATTCTTTATTATCATTCTTGCATGAGACATGAAGAATGAAACAGCGAACTCAGGTCAAGGTGCATATTGAGACAAATCGAATATATATATATATACATATATACAGTATGTATATATGTGTGTATATATATATATATATAACAAATAGAGTATTGTGTGATAGTGCAAGATTATATACTGTATGTGCAATATGCAATTGCTCCGTATGTGTGAGGGTGTGGTGCAATTTAGTTCTAGCAGGGTGTGTGGGGTCTTTCATGATGCGGGGCCCTGTCTCTGCATCTGTTTGTGTAGATCTCTAAGAGGGATGGGAAGCTGCACCCGATGGTCCTTTGTGCAGACTTGACCACCCTCTGCAGAGCCTGCTTTTCTGCCACTGTGCAGTTCCCGTACAACACAGTGATAGAGGTGGTTAGTGTGGCTTCCACCGCACACCTGTTGAAGGTCCTGAGGATGTTGCAGTCCACTCCTGCCCCTTCAGTTTCCTCACGAAGTACAGGCGCTGGTGTGCCTTCTTGATATGTGCATGATGGTTACATGCCAGCTGAAGGTGTTAGACAGGTGTATTCCAAGGTATTTAATCCAGGGAACCACCTCATCTGCTGCACCATCGATGTAAAGATGACAGGGTGGGGGGGGGCACTCCCACATCAGTGGAAATCTACAACCATTTCTTTGGTTTAGTTGATGTTGATGATCAGATTGTTATCCTTACACCAAAGGCACAGTTCATCCACCTCTAGGCTGACTCATCCCCCTTGGTGATAAGGCCCAACACCACTGTGTCATCTGCAAACTTTACTATGGAGTTTGAATCATGACAAGCTCTGCAGTCGTGGGTGAGCAGAGTGCAGAGCAGTGGACTGAGCACGCAGCCCTGGGGGGAGCCAGTGCTAAAAGTGATGGATGACGAGGTGATGTTTATCTTCACACACTGTGGCCTATTGGTCAGGAAGTCCATGATCCAGTTGCAAAGAGATGGGGCAAGACCAAGATCAGACAGTTTGCTCACCAATGTCTGTGGAATGATGATGTTGAAGGCGGAGCTACAATCCAGAAAGAGCATCCTCACATAGGAGTCCTTATTCTCCAGGTGAGACAATGTTTGGTGGATGACAGCAGAGGTGGCACCAGCTGTGGAGCGATTCCCCCTATAAGCATACTGGTGATGGTCAGAAGTTATGTCAATGGAGTCTTTTATTCATGATATAACCAGCCTTTGAAAGCACTTCATAACTACCAGTGTAATAGTAATAGGCCGGTAGTCATTGAGGCAAAATGGTGACTGGTGATTGGCACATGGAATGATTATAGATGCCTTGAGACACACTGGAATAGTGGCATTGGACAGCGAGGTGTTAAATATATCTGTCAGGACCTCACTGAGCTGGAGAGCGCAGTCCTTCAGGACTCGGCCCGGGATCCCATCATCCCATGCTTTGCGGGGGTTGACTTTTTGAGGAGCCCAGGACAGACAAGGTATATTCCTCCAGGTTCACACTGCCATTCGTTGTTGCTCCCTCCTTGAAGACCTGCCAGTCTGTGGTGTCAAAGCAGTCTTGAAGCATGGGGGCAGCTTCAGGAGGCCACACAGTGATGGTTTTCTGTGTGGCTCATGATCGTCAGGATAGGTCAGAATATAAATAAATAAAACAGATTATAACAGTAAATTATTTTACACATGCTTTTCCATGCGCCGTTCTCATGTGCTGCTTCAGGGGTGTCTGAATATTTTAATTTCACATTATAACCGCCGAAAAACTACACAAACAGAATTATAACCGAGAGAAATGGTTGAAATACCAGGATGTTTCTATCCATAAAACGCTGCAACTTTGATGAGCATGACTTCTCCTCCAGGTCACTTGCGCCCCACCTGTCACCATTCTGCGCCACACACTTTGACAATCACTGGCATAGTGTAAGCAGTAGAAGTGTATTACATTGCTGTGATCATTTAAAGGCTAGATTTATGTGGACATAAGCCTTTGTGTTTAGTATTACATAATTATAGTACTATGATTTCTGTCCATATATTTAATTATGTTAGCTTTTGAATGGCGTATACTGTACTAAAATGTACATTGACTTAAACAGCAATGTTCCTGCTAAATTGAGATGTGGAATAGGATTATGTAACCCCTCTAATACGGGAATGAGCTGGGGGGTTTTTGCGACCCCCGCCCCAGCGTGTGCCCCCTCCGCAACCTATAAGCTATTATATTTTGCCCATATCTTGTCCCTGTGGAGTTGGTCTGCCATTTTTTCAGAATTCTGAAAAAAAAGAATTCTGACTTTAATCTCAGAATTCTGACATTTTTTCTGAGAATTCTAAGATTATAGTCTTATAGTTTTTTGAACTTTTTACTGTGTACCATGCTTTTTTATTGTTTTTAAACATATTTGATTCTCCATTTGCAGCAAAATTGAACTATCAATTAATTGTATAAATATACAGTGTATATAATTTCAAGAAGAAGCTATTTGGAAAGATTTAAACACGGAATGCTGTAATTTACAAATTCCACTTTGATAAACCCTCAAACCATGTCATATTTCTGAATCAGGCCAGGACACAGAGTTTAAGTAAAGGAAGTGTACCCAATACTAAACCTGATACCTATAAATACTGCTTAGAATGGCACACTGCATATTTTTCTTTTTGGAGATGTTTTTTTGCTAGCAATGGTGCTCCCCTTGTGAAGATTCATATTTAACTCTTTTCCTGACAATGCTACATAATAATTATTCAAGAAGCTCTCTAATATATGACCAGATCTTGCAGAAACTAATTTTTGAAAGCTGATTTTTGAATCTATTTCTGTTTTACTGTGTGTCTACATTGTCCAACTTTTAGTTTAAATATGGGAGAGTTATTAGGTCAACTTTTAAATACATAAAGGGAGATTTTACACTCACCAAATGAACAGCTGTCAGAACACACAGTTAATTTCAACTTGCTGAATATGTGGCTACATCCACCACCCTGACCCCATCCACCACAACATTACAACTACCAGGAGGTGTTAATATTTCGACTGATCATTGTATAATTTACACTGGCTCATGGAGATATGCAGTCCAATACTGGATTATGGGACAGGTTAGCTTTAAAATGTAATCTTACAGCGCTTTTAATATACAGTTAATAAACTGTATAGTGTAGATAGATTGTAAATCTGACGTCCAGTAAGCAGACATAAAAGGAAAACGTGACTACAAGCTGCAAGTTTGAGCTTCAAACAGGCAAACCAGTGGGTTATATCACACCTTGTTACGTTCACCTTTATATATTGGCCCTTTTTACACAAAACCGTGTTGTGTTTAAGACACCTTTGCCTGTTCACACTAATACACAGATACCAGCACACTGGCATTAGTGTTGTGGTGTTTAATGTGACCTATAACACGCACATTGGATATACAAAACATGATCATTAAGGATTATGGTTACAAATTACGTTTCCGACATGTGGGTGATGACAAGCTAGAAGAGAAATGTTTAAGTTACTCGGTCCGGTCAACATGCAGCTCTGGAGTAGGAAGGACTTAATGGATGAAGTAGTTGGAGTAAGACTAGGGTCTGATTAATAATAATAATAATACATGACTGGTTGAGCTGCATCACCAAATAACTGGTCACCTTCTTCTGCTGCCTTCCTCCAACCAGTTGCACATTGTATTTATCCTTTGTGAGTTTCCAGTTATCCAGTGTAAGTTTACAACTGATTGCTTAAACACATTGCTCAAACAAAGACAAATGTAACTGTACTCATTAAATATAGGACACAACGTATGACCATATTTGAGTTCTCACCCTTTGAATTATGTCAGAAACACAGTTTCTCCTCTAGCAAAATAATCTCAGTAGCTGGTCTCACTGCTACTTCACAGCCTTCCCCCCAACATCTGACACCATCTCAGCTCTTTTATACAGAATATGGGGCAAATTTGCCTTGTCTCTTACACAATCTCTTGAGGTGCTTTACAGGAGGGTCTGCAATGGATCCCCCATGCTGACATGGTACATTTTATAGATAGATAGATAGAAACTTTATTAATCCCTCGGGAAGGTTCCTCCGGGAAATTCAATTTCCAATAGTCAAAACA
>JAUYWH010000067.1:0-14292 GCA_034779795.1 Ctenopoma multispine
GATTCATGTTTGTGGCTGTAATGTGACAAAATGTGAAAAAGTTCAAGGGGGCCGGATACTTTCGCAAGGCACTGTAAATCTCTTTAGGAGTCATTTAACTGAATATAAGATGTTGAAACAGAAATAAAAGTCTGTATTTGACCTGATGCTATGTTTCTTACCGGCCACAGTCAGTCTCTGAATGTTTAAATAGTGTTAGCCTCAAAGCTAACAGTCTAGTATTCAAGGTTAAAGGCAGTACAGAGATATCCAACTGATCTGACCCTACCAATTCCTTTAATGATCTCAAAAGATTGTCTTGTCAGTCGTAGCAGTAAGATCTGTGCTGAGTTGTCAGGGTTGGTTATGAGTGAAACACTGAGATGGGGCAGCAGGGTTTACTATGATCCCCAGCTGTTGAGCTAAATCAAAGCCAAAAAGGTTTTTATAAAACATAAAAGCTAGAACAGTTATGCAGCATATTGAGAAGGTGTGTGGTATTAATTTGATCTAAATATATTCCTTCTCTTATCCAGAATCGAGTCACTGAGGTGTTCCCAGGCCAGTCCAGAGATATAATCCTTCCAGCATGCCCTGGGTCCTCTGTCCCGGGTCTCCAGTGGGACATGCCTGGAAGTTGAAACACCTCCCCAGGGAAGCACCCAGAAGGCATCCTGACCAGATACCTGAACCACCTTAACTGACTCCTCTCAACGGCTCTGGTCTGTGACATCCTGGCCCACCACTACTTATCGACAATCATAATGTATTTTACTCCTAACAGCTCTGCCATCGTGAGCGTGTGTGGAGGAGAAGCAGTAAAGTACTCTCCTCCATTCTGCCATTTTGTAGAATTTTAGCCCCCTCACAAACACAACCTGTAAACTAAAATCGGTTCATGAGCACTTAACGGTTGATTAGTTTCAGACAACAACAAAAAAAGACCCAAACTCTGCAGTGACACTGTTGCTATAATATTGCTGATTTATAATATTGTGATTTGTGAACTGTTTCTGCAGCTCCCTCTATGTCTCAGTGTCTTTCACATGTACACTAAAGGTGCTTTTAAAACAGCAGTAATATTGCTCAGGTATGTCGGGAAGAAACACAAGAAAATAATTATCACTATTGATTATTAGAAATATTATTATTATAAATAAAGACAAATAAGACATTTAACAGAAAAAATATTAAAATAAATGTACATGTTTGCATTTTCACCATTCTCAGTTTGTGAAACAGAACTTAAAGAATTTAATTTGTTAAGAAAGTCGTATTCTTATGATGAGTTTGTCAAATTATGCTCTACAGTTTTATTTTTGACAAAAAGACATTTCCATCAGGCTGTTCCACCCAACTCAGCGTCATGTCTTCTTTCAGGTTCTGGTCCGTCAGTCTCTGATTAAACTGGGAAAGACATAAAGGATGAATAGAGCTTTTATATTTTTTAAAATCTCTACAACAATAAATTAATCAAATGACTTTAAGACGTCGTGTTGCTCATAAAATTAGTCATATATCACGATGTGGGCCGTTGGATTCTTCTCGGTGACCCCAACCATTGAAGACTGGATGTTGTAGATCAGATATTTTGGTGGACAAAAAGTGTCACGTTTATGACTTTTCATTTATGTCAATTTTGAACACGTATTTATTATGTTTATACAGTGCTTTGGAAAAGCATTTGGCCCCTTTCAGATTTTTTTTATTGTTCTGCATATTTGTCACTGAAATGATTCAGATCATCAAAATGATTTTAACATAACACAAAGAAAACCTGAGTAAACACAAAATGCAGTTTTAAATTATTTATTTATTAAGTGAAAGCTCAAAACCCGTCTGACCGTATGTGAAAAAGTAATTGATCGATTAATTCTCTGCACAGCACTTTGGTCCTCTGTGGTTGTTTTAAAGTACTTTATAAATAAAGTTGAAGTGGACACTGACTACGTAGAAGGTGTGTGTCCTGTTGGATCTGGCGTAAAAGTTACACAGCGGTCAAACATGGTGGTGGTAGAGTGATGGTCTGGGGCTGTTTTGCATCTTCAAGACCTGAGTGACCTGTCATAATTAATAAAACCATGAATTCTGAGCTCTACCAGAAAATCCTAAAGGAGAATGTACCAGCAAGTCCACCTCTGAATGGCTTAAAAAAACTATATCAAGGTTTTGAAGTGGTCTGTTCAGTCTTGACATAAATGTGATTGAGATTAAACAGGCTTGAACAGACAGACCAGTCTTGCTTGAAAACCATCCAATGCTGCTGAATTAAAACACTTCTTTAAAGAAGAGTGAAACAAAATTCTTCCACAGTGATGGGAAGCCAGCGCTGAGTGCCCTACTCAAGGACACGCCTGGTGTGTGGGCTGGGTTTTAATCCTGTCACTTTCTGCAAACCAGCGTGATGATTTTTTTGTATTTTCACCAATTACAAAACTTTGGAAGCTATAAAACAAGCTACTTCAGAAATGTGATAACTAAAAGACCCTGGTTTACGTGTTTCGGTGCATTATCTGATTTCTTTCGGAGTATGTATGTACACTGTGGCGTGATTTCCTGTTATTTTCAAAATATCCGTTCTTGTCTTGTGGAACATGGTAACGCCTAGGGTTTAATGTGGTATTAATAGGCTGTAAAATATTCTACATGCTGCTGCTTCATTTATACTCCATTTTCTGACTACATCACTTCTATTGTCTATGTTTTTATACACATGCACAGATGTAAAAAAACAAAATAAATCAGATTAACGTGAGTTAATCAGAGTGTTGGGGAGAAATCCAGGTATCTTTTTCTGATTTCTCTGTTTTCTGATACAGTCGATCAGACTATGCTGTTTACATTTAATAATCTGATAAAATTCTTTGCATTTACACAAGTTCTCCCAAAGATCAACCAGTATCAAACATCGTTACCTTCTGTAAGACGTCATCTTTCAGCTGCTCCATGTCCACAGAGGAGTCAGTTTTCTTCAGCACCACCTGCACCACCTGCTTCCTCATCACTGGAGCTGTTTTATTGGAAACACACCATCGTTATACATGAAGCACAAATTATACTGAAAAAACATCCGTCTGTAATTATAGATTTATTTAAACAGAATTGGTTTAATAGCATGAATCAAATCTCAGCTCACCCACGTAACATGCAAAGTAGGCTTGGGTGGTGCAGCCAATGTTGGTCCATTTACCATTGTATGAAACCACACAGGTGTCTGCAGTTGTAGCTTTTGGTGCACGTCCAGGGTCCCAGTTACTGACTGAAAGTGGACTTCCATCTGACCACTTCCATGAGTTTCTGTAGAGGCCGATCCATGTGTATGAGCTCTGGAGCTTCAACGTAATCTGATCATTCTCATTCTGGTTTCTCACACTGGCCAGATCAGTGTAGTGGATCCTGCAGTAGGTCTGAGCATCCGTCCAGTTCTTAGACTGAGTCACAAGGATGAATCTTGATGAAGTGTCCTGTGTTCCTGCTGCACCTGAAAATATTTCTATGTTTCCATCAGTGATTCTGAGCAAAGCACAGTCTAGTTTTCTATTAAATATTATTATTAAATGTATTTGTCATATATGATATACATGTTATAAATCAGATTCCAGATAATCAAAGTCACAAATAATCATGTTTAGTCATCATTATACAGTATATACTGTATAGTGTTAATAATTGAGTCAAACTTTGGCCTCAGAACATTTATGGTTTTATAACACTGAGCCATGTCTGTAAAATTGAACTGTTATAAGCTAGTTAGTGGTGAAGCTCATTTTGAATGAAAGATTTTGTTTATAAGCCGTCAGTTTAAAGAAGGAGGATTTTTGGATATGGTTGGCAGAGGTGTCCATTAAAACAGCAGATTTTGACACATCAGTAGGGCTGCAGCAGGGGTTGTCGCAGATGCAAAAGCCCAGAAGTGGTAGGGGTTCGGGGAAACTATGGAGAAGGACTTTCAGTTGGCCTCATGGAACTTCTGCCAAACTATCCAACTTCTCATGAATGGAAAACAGGATTCAGCCAGACAGGAGAACAACGGACTTGGACTGAGGATGTTGTCGGTCAGTGGAAGGAGCATAGCACTTTGAGGAACTCCTGTACCCAACCAATATGTCCTCCTAAGACTCGGGAGAAGCTTCACCCATATCATTGGGAGTGGTCTCTAAATCAGTGAAGGAGCTCCTCAGTGGCAATGTATCGGGGTTGATGGGTAATGAAGTCCAGGAGGATGATGCAGTGAAGGGCTGTGGGTAAGAGGAAACTGAATCAACAGTCTAGAGAGGGCCAGAGGTGAGGGCCTATAGGCAGAGGCACGTCACAAATGTATTGAAGATCAAACTAGAAGCAGACAGGAGGCAACCAACTCCAAAATCCAGAATGCAGAGACATAGGCGATAGTCAGTAACAGGGTAAGTCAGGACAGAGATAATAGTCAGAACAGAACTCACAAAATCCACAAAGCTGAGCAGGGCAGGTATGAAGTCAGAGCACGTCAGAGCAGATCCATGGTCTATTAACTAGATACTTAACTGAAAGGCTGACATCAGAAACAGGTCCAGAACATCCAATCCACCATCCAAAACTCACAGTCAAGAGTCCAAGTCAGTGTCGTAACCAAAACAGGGTCATACACAGAAATCAGATGAGGACACAGAAGGCTGGAAAGTTGCACACAGTAAGTTGAATAGCAGATGATCTGGCAGGGGAGCAGGGTCAGCAGACCTCCTTATGAAGGAGGTGACACAGGTGAAACAGATTAGTTAGAGTTTAATGATAGGATGTGGAGGGACAGGTGAACAGTATATGGACCATATATGGTACAGACCAGAGAGCTCAAAGAATGAGACTGAGACAACACTACATAAAAGACAGACCAAGTCAAAGACCAACTTTTTACGTGATAATTCTGGAGAGGTCATGGGAATTTACTTTTCCTACATCTGCTGAAAAAGGATGGGTTGCTCTCTTAAATTTGGGGCTGATTATTTGTCACAGCTGAAGAAGTTTACGCATCTCTGGGTCTTGATATTAAGAGAGGGTAAAATAAGATACAAGATAGACAGGAAGCTTTGTGCAGCCTCCGCAGTACTGCATGCTCAGCCGAAAAGTAAAGCTTTCAATTTACCATTTGATTAACGTTCCAACCCTCAGCTATGGCTGTGAGCTCCAGGTAGGGAGCAAAAAATGAGATTGTAAGTACATCTGGAGGAACCTTGGAGTAGAGCTGCGCCCGAAAAGAGCCAGAACAGGTGACGCGATCTGATCAGGATGCTTCCTGGATGTCGCCCATTACACGTAAGACAGCCATGTCCAACTGGTAGGAGACCAGAACATGCTGGAGGGATTACATATCTCATCTGGCCTGGAAATGTCTGGAGGACCTTCAGGAGGAGCTGGAAATTTGGTTGGGGAAAGTGATATCTGGATTACCTTGCTGAATGAGCTGTGAGCATGACCTGACTGGATATGTGGCAGATAATGGATGGATGGTTGTTTTTAGTCTAATATCTATGTTTGGCGTGATAAAGTCAGGTCATGTTTGTAAGTAATGAGAGAAACAAGTGAAGAAGAAACAGATATGGTTTAAATCAAGCTGATTTTACTATACACTGTATTTGTTGTTGTCTTCACATTAGTCCAGAAAACTACACTCAGCATAAAAAGATGAACACGTAAAACACACACCTGATAAACAACCTCGTGTCTGTGTGATCTTTCTTACCGCTGTAGCAAATGAAGTTTGACTTGGGGCTGCATGATACATCTGACCATTTTCCAGTTTTCAGAATTGCTGCACAAGCTCTGTATTGACTGAAACCAAAACTGGGTTCACCACTAGCCCACATCCTGAACTCAGCCTCTCCTACACCATAGTAATCCTGGTTTTCCAGAGACCACCTCCATGCTTCGATGTCAGGACGCAATCCAATCCAGACGTAGTGATTAATGTCTAGAATATGATTGAGCTCAGCCAGTTCTTGTTCGTTCCTTACAGCAGCCAGGTCGGTGTAGTTGGACCTGCAGTAGCTCTGAGCATCAGACCAGGTCTTTAATGTTGGAACGAGGGTGTAGAGACGAAGAAAAGAGGAAGGTAGAAAACAGAGTCCTGTGGAAGTGATGAAGATAATTATTTTAATGCTTCCACTGAGATACATCTTCTCCTCTGTGACTAATAACAGAAACATAACTGACATTTTATTTCAGAGTCAATCTGACCTGATAAGACCACGATTACAACCCCAGTCCTGTTCATGATGAACCGTTTGAAAGATCACCTGCAACTTCAAGTGAAAAGTTTATTATAAAATTAATAATGGATAGTAACAAGTCCTGATCAACACATCAGAGGCCTGATAGGAGAATTGAGAAATAAATCTAACGATCCCCCAGTTTCTACTTAATAACTAGAGGCATGTTTGAACCTTTGACGGATTCTTTCATCTGTGGATCAGGACGTAACACAAACAGGCTCTTCAGTCCCTGTCTCCTGTGGTCCACCTGCCAAAGTGTCCAAAATCCTGAACACAAAGTTGTTCCTTGTGTGTGGATGTTCTCTTGTGAGACACTATATAAAATAACTAACTTGTAAATGAAGAAAAAACAGAACCTAAAATGAAGATTTTGTTTTGGATGAAGTTTTAAAGTCAGTTGTTCTTACCTCCTCCTCTCTTCACCTGCTGTTGGAAAGAACTGACCTTCAGGTTAAAAACATGAACATTAATATACAAAGAAGAAGGATTAGTGATCATGTCTCTCTCTCTTTTTGTTTGAAAAGGAACATGAGGAGAACTGCTGCTCTGTGATTTGAATTCAGATTTGAATAATTTAAAAGGCAAATTAAGGGATTTTGGGAAACTTCCCGGGATCAGGACACTGCTGTGAAGTGAAACATTCATGTAAATGTCTTGTGAAATTATTTTAGAAAGATGATAGATTATTTAAGTTAGTCATGATTGTTGTGCTGTTTGTTTGTCGTTCCAGTTAAAATTTTGTAGTAGTTACACACATGTGACAGACTAATGTCTGCACTCTCAGTCCAAGCCGAGTTTTATTCAAATAACATTGTTTGGATCTTTGTCAAGTCACAATCTTACAAAGTGGTTTAAAAAAATCATCATCCAACCCAGGTACAGTCCCCCTGAAATAGAGTCAGATCATTTAAGCTAATAATGTATTTCTACAAATAAATATTATCAGAATCAGAATCAGATTTATTAGACATTTGATGGCGTCTTTCTAGTAACATCACAGAAAAACAAATGAATGAACTGTAGCAACAACTTAAATGATGATACAGTTTAATGCAAATAACACACACACAAAACTAATTATGGTCAAATACACAGAGTATGTGGTCAAATACACAGAGTGTTGTAGTCATGCATGAGAATGAAGAAATGTGTGAGTTGTTTCTGAGGGTGGCCTGTGGGGGTTCTTTAATTATGGTTTCTGCTCAAGTCTTTTTGTGTACAGGTGTGTCTTCAGTGGTGAGCAGAGGATTCAGTCAGAATTTATTCTGTTTGGGCCTCAAGACTCCAGAGACATGTTATCTAGTCAGATTGCCACTCTAGATGATATAGCTCCGACCTCGAATGCTGAAGGAATCTTGGAGTTATTTTTGAACAGAATATCTTCTTTACCTCCTACATAAAAGAAATATCTAGAACATCCTTCTTCCACCTTAGGAATATTTCTAAAATTAGGAGCATCCTGTCTCAAAGTGATGCTGAGAAATTAGTTCATGCATTTGTTACTTCTAGACTGGACTACTGTGATTCATTACTGATAGGATGTCCCAATAACAAAAGCCTCCAGTTAATCCAGAATGCCGCAGCCAGAGTTCTGACTGGAATTAGCAAGAGAGATCATATTGCTTCTACATTAGCTCCTCTCCATTGGCTCCCTGTAAAATCTAGAATAGAGTTTAAAATCCGTCACCTTACTTACTACTACTCACTAAAGCAACCCTGGTCCTAGAAAGAGCAGCCCTGCTAGTTTTCCAACCATCCTTGCACTTGAGGCTTCTGACTGGCTGAACACACCTGATCCAGGTAATGAACAGTTCCTGCTGTTGATCAACAGCTGTAAGTGCAGGGATGGTTGGAAAACAACCAGGGCTGTGCTCTCAAGGCCAGGGTTGCCTACCCCTGCACTAAATGATCAGGCCCCATCATATCTTAAAGACCTCATTGAACCCTATTATCGGAGCAGAGCACTTCACTCTCAGAGTGTTGGTTTACTTGTGGTTTCTAGAGTCTACAAATGCAGACTGGGAGGTCGAGTTTTTAGCTATCGAGCTCCTCTCCTGTAGAACCAGCTCCCAACCCAGGTTCGGGAGGCAGACACCCTCTCTACTTTTAAGACTAGACATAAAACTTTCCTTTTTGATAAAGCTTATAGAGATGACTCTCTCTCCTCTTGGAGAGATGGCCGCCCACCCTGAGTCTGGTTCTGCTGGAGGTTTCTTCCGTTAAAGGGAGTTTTTCCTCTCCACTGTCGCCTAGTGCTGCTCAAGTTTTCTACATTACTCTCTATATATTTATATAATGCGTAAGGTCTTAACCCTTACACTGTAAAGTGCCTTGAGATGACTTGTTGTGTTTTAGTGCTATATAAATAAAGTTGAATTGAAGTTAAAATTGAATTGATGACAGCAGAGTAGAACTGAGTTGTGAGTTCTTGTGGAAGACCATGTTTCCTCATCATATCGGGGTTAATGAGTAATCAATTTAAACATAAGAAGTGGGTTTTAATAAATGAACAGATAAGGTGCAGCTCCTGTGCCTTCTTTTTACTTGGGGGGGTATTTCTCTCTAAATATATATATCTAGTTGATATAAAACCAACCAGCTGCAGAAACAGGACGTGGCAGGTTCCCACATACAGCTTTTCAGAATGTGTCAACCCTACTTAGAAATTAATATTCACGTATAGAAAATCAAAGAACTAAGAAAAGCCAATATATTTTCAATATAAGTGTGTAGGGAAGCATGATTCTAGCAGAATGTAATTATAGTAAAGAACTACCTAAGACCAATGAACTAAGGTGTGTATTCTCAGTTTGTCCACTTCAGATTAAAGCTGCAGGAATATGAATGAGCCCACAAACAGAAACATCAGCACGTGAATGTTGTGTGGTCTAATGTGAAATGTGTATACATGTGCAGTTACAGCTCTCCTCTTCCTTCACGTCTGTGTTTTTCTCTTTGAAAACTTCTTCATTAAGCTGTTCCACCCAGCTCAGTTTCATGTCTTCATTCAGGCCCTGGTCTCTCAGTCTCTGATTCAACTGGAAAATACCAAGGAGGGTGGGGGGGTGGGCGGAGGCATCAGTGAAGATATGAGAGAAAATGCACCTTACACCTGTTTACGACATTAATCTCATGACTTTAAGCTTTGAACCACGTAGAACAATGACATTATTCCTGATAGCTTTTCAAATGAACCATGATCACAGTCAGTGAAAAACTCATAGAGCCTCCATCAGACGGCATGTTCAAAAAGATCTGACACGTGTCAACACCAATCCTCCACAAATGCACTATAACATTTAAAAAAGACTTGTTAGAAGAAGAGGAGACAGAAACATGTTTTTAGCATTTACCTTTTGTTTCCTTTTGTGGGAAACATGCAGAGAACACAACAGACAGCAGTTTTCCTCTTTATTCAACTTCTACTTTACATTTGTGGTTTTAGACGCTTCAGTAAATACAAAAACAGACACTAATGCAAAATGTGCAGAATGTGTTCTGGACTACATTTGCTTATTGACCGCATTGAACAAATACAACTAACTAATGCATGCATGTTCTGTGGACTGTTAAATGTCATGGACACACTAAATAACCCAAACTTAAAACTACTGTTTGGACCAGATATAAAATCACCAAGCTGTGATGACTAAACCTGCAGACATTAGTGCCTCATCACCACCAGGTGAGATCTGAAAACAGACAACAGCAGCTTTGGATGGTGTCAGTCTGACCTTGTTCTGAACGATCACACCCTACTGTAGTCCCACCTGCTGACTAACGTCTCTTCAGTTGGTCTCTATATCATTTTCTATAACACATTGTGTACAGCGCTGTGAAAAGGTATTTACTCCCTTCCTGATTTTTTTTTCATATTTCTCACTGATGATTATAATGTATCAGATCATCAAACTAATTTTAATATTACACAGTGATGTGAAAGACTCGAGGTATCATAAATGCTTAATTACAGTTTTTACCACCAGGTGCAGCACAAACAGTTATCAGCTTTAGGGGCCGTTACTTTTTCATATAGGACCAAACTGCATTTTGTGTTTACTCAGCTTATCCTTGTGTAATATTAAGATTTGTTTGATCTGAATGATTTAAATGTGAAAATAAACCAGGAAGGCGGCAAAGACGTTTTGTTAAATATGCACTCATGTCCATATGCTAATGTTGCTATGCACACACAGAACACACGTGTAATCACATAGAACACTTTTGGTTTATTTATTCATGTTGTTAATGTTCTTTTATTTAGATTTAGATTTTCACAAAAGTGCCTTAAGAAACTTGGTTCTATTGAATATGATGGAAATAAAGTGTATTATTTCTAAACAGAATTATTCAGCAGCTGTTGTGAATAATTTTTGAATTTGAATTGAATTGAATTTTTGAAAACATGAAAAATTTTTCATTTTTCATGTTTTTGGACATAATGGTGAAATCGGTATCTGATGATCTGCCCCTGTGTGGGAGATTCCCATCAATTCACTACTGCATTACTGACTCATGTTGCTGCATTGTTTAAGCGAGTACTGGCGAGTCTACATGATAAGTGCTCTGTCCTTTTACAGAACATGTTTGACAGACTTTTACTCCTTTGTCCAGTTGTAAAGTGGACGCTGAAATCTTGGAAAACTAAAGTCCTTCTACTTCGGAAGGTAATGATGATGAAAATATCTCAAAGACATGCAAAACACAAAGACATGCAAACCTTCACAAAGCAATGCAAAGAACAAATGCAAAACACCTAACAACACCTGTCTCTGGGTGGTGGAAGTCATTTTATATGTCCGTGGTCTCTTCATTTGTATTTTATATTAACGTTTTTTACTGTTTTAGCTGCTTTCTGGAATTTTTGGGAGAATATTTATAGGATAGATTTAAACACTCAGCATCTGCATGATGGGATTACAAGTACACAAATAAGAAAATAATGAAGGAAAGATAAACTATTACTGATTACTCAGGAAATTCATTAGTTCTAATTTCAGTTACTTTTCTTCGCTTGGCAGATGCTTTTATTCAAAGCGACTTAAGGAGCTATAGCGCTGAGTGTCCTGCACAAGGACACAGGACCTGGTTGGGGGGATGGGCCGGGAGTCTGGGCCACCTTCTACATCCTTGTCTGATGATTATCGCATTGAGCTACCAGGCTGCTTCAGGCCAGTTCAACTTTAAATGTTGGAGTTCTTAAGTCCCCCCACAGATCTTCCAGCATCATACTCAAACATTGTTACCTTCTGTGAGACGTCATCTTTCAGCTGCTCCATCTCCACAGACGAGTCAGTTTTCTTCAGCACCACCTGCACCACCCTCTTCTTCATCACTGGAGCTGTTTTATTTAAAACATAGTTCATCTATGTATGTTTCATTTATTAATTATTAATATGTACTTTAAGAAGTGATAGAGAAGCCTGCTCACCTCTCTCACTTAAGTTTACTTTAAGTTTATAAAACAACAATGAATTATCGACCATATTTACTCAGAAGGTTCAGAGACTCAAACAACATGTTACACAACAGTTTATGACAATTTCTTCATTTAAAACATCAATTATTTGTGTCATAGTTTGTTTACACAGTTAAACTGCTGAAATGTCGTTGTACTTGTTAGTATACTTCAAGTATACTTTAGTATAAGTACAAGTATAGGTTAGCATTGCTGAAAAACTAATCCAATAGTGGCCTAAGACTTTTGCACACTACTGTACTTCTTTCTCATAAGGGTTTAGATCAAATCTCAACTCACCCACGTAACATGCAAAGTAGGCTTGGGTGGTGCAGCCAATATTGGTCCATTTACCAAAGTATGACACCACACAGGTGTCTGTAGTTGTAGCTGTTGGTGCACGTCCAGGGTCCCAGTTACTGACTGAAAGTGGACTTCCATCTGACCACTTCCATGAGTTTCTGTAGAGGCCGATCCATGTGTATGAGCTCTGGAGCTTCAACGTAATCTGATCATTCTCATTCTGGTTTCTCACACTGGCCAGATCAGTGTAGTGGATCCTGCAGTAGGTCTGAGCATCCGTCCAGTTCTTAGACTGAGTCACAAGGATGAAGCTCGATGAAGTGTCCTGTGTTTCTGCTGCACCTGAAAGTATTAGTTTGTTTATGTAAGTTTAGATGAAGGCTTTTGTCTTTGTCTGACGTCAGGTGATCATATAAACAATATGATGATAAATTAAACATTAAAAATGTCCAGAAACTAAACTATATTTTGCTCTGTGTACCTGGCCTGTACCACTACACTGTCCTCAGAGCATTTGCCCCCCCTTTTTTCTTTCACAATATGGTAGGATCCCAGTCTGTCTTTGCATGTGATTGGCCATAGTGTGCCCATCATAAAGAATTCCCGCCCCTGTCTGCATGGCCTCTCGGTACAGCTGAGCAGAGCAGCTAAAGATTCCTCCCCAACAGGAGTCATCTCTTCCGGCTCTCTACAAAGCATCAGCTCCTAGAGCTGGCTCGTTCGTGAACAACCCATCACTAGCTCAGACACACTTTACTTTACTTTACTTTAGTTCATTTGGCAGACGCTTTTATCCAAAGCGACTTACAAGGAGACACAAGCAAATTACAATTCGGGTTCTGTAACTATTAGTTACTTCCAACTAAGAGCCCTGATAAGATACAACTTGTATCTTATCAGGGCACATACACACAGTACAGTGATATGTAGAGACACCGTGTGAGTCTCTTACCATTGTAACAAGTAAAGGGTGATGTTATGGTGCACGGCTGATCTGACCATTTCCCGTTAGACATCATTGCCACACAAACTTCATAGTACTCATTACTATTTGGTTCACCAGGATGCCAGGCTCTGAAATCAGCCTCTCCTACACCATAGTAGTTTGGGTTTTGCAGAGACCACCTCCATGCGTCAGTGTCAGCATGAAGTCCAACCCAGACATAATACAAACTGCCTATAAGCTGATTGAGCTCGGTCAGTTCTTGTTCGTTCTTTACAGCAGCCAGGTCGGTGTACCTGGACCTGCAGTAGCTCTGAGCATCAGACCAGGTCTTTGCTGTTGGAACGAGGATGTAGAGACGAGGAATAGATGAGGGTAGAAAACAGAGTCCTGTGGAAATGATAAAGAGAATTATTTTGATACGTCACTAAGATTTATTTACTGAACAGAATACATAATGAAAGATGTAATTCATACTGACCCAATAAGACCATGGTTATAACTACAGCCCCGTTCATACTGCTGGACAGCCCCTTAAAGTGAAGAGTTCACATCTGTTATTTTATATAAATTATTAATAAATGTATATTAAAACATTAAGAAAAACAATCTTAAGGAGCTCGGAGACATGGTTGAATATTTCTTTCTATCTTTCAAATCTACTATATTAAAAATATTACTGAACATAAACAGTCAAAACCACATCAGATTTAACATGTGAATATGAGTCATGTGTTAGTTGTTCTTACCTTTTCCTCTCTTCAGGTGATGTTGTACTAACTCTCAGTGCAGCGGGTGTCAGGACAGTGGTTTCTGTGAAACTACTGATTTTACTACATTAGCATGTAAAGATCAGTGAGCTCCTCTTTCAGCCTCTCTTTTCTGAAATGAACTACTGGTCTGTGGTTTGGAAACTATTTGAATGATTTAAAAGGCAATTAAAAGGATTTTCTCTGATCTCTGAAACGTTCGTGTGCCCGTTTTAAGACAATCATTTTGAATTTTTGGATTGTTTGTTAAAGTTTTCAGTGGAATTTTAAGAATTCTGTATTCATTCCTATACTCTTACAATTATTCAGTCATACACATTTTTTTAATTAAATTCAATTCAGCTTTATTTATATAGCGCCAATTCACAACATAAGTCATCTCAGGGCACTTTACAGTATAAGGTTTAAGGACCTTACACTACTGACCTTACACTACAGAGTAATGTAGAAAACCCAACAATCCCACTAGGCAACAGTGGAGAGGAAAAACTCTCTTTAACAGAAGAAACCTCCAGCTGAACCAGGCTCAGGGTGGGCGGCCATCTGCCTCGACCGGTTGGGGTTAGTGGACAGAGGAGAGAGAAAAGAACAACA
>JAUYWH010000068.1:0-14282 GCA_034779795.1 Ctenopoma multispine
AGTACGTATCACATAGTAACCTGACAAGAAAAGATGCTACAATTTATGTTAGCGAAGAAGCGATAGCCCTCCAACTGTTTGCTGCCCGAGCCAGCCTGCTCTGACAGCCCTTGCTGGGCACAGTGCGCTATATTGACTGTGATGCAAGAACAGCAGCTGCTCAAGACCTATGCAGAGACCTGCTGACACCTCTCTGGTTCTACACGACATGCAGCAGTTTGACTTTGGACACGCTCACAAGGCTCTGCCCAAGAGCAGAGCCTGCCAAAAATGGATTTAACTCATTGCTGTTCCTCTCCACAAAAGTCTTTAGTAAAAGGCAAAAGACTTGTTCGCTATGAAGAAAAACCAGAACAAGAATAGCTCTCCCCTCATGTGGAGTTTAACACCCTTGTCCTCACAGCCCCCACGCTGATGGAACGTCGTTCGTTCGAACGTTGTTGTTTTAATGTGTTACACCTGTTTCTCCATAGACAACCTATGCTTTCAGGACAGCTACACCAGACGCACAATAATGAAGACAACCTTTCTCAATATCCTTCATGTAGCTGCCAGTTTTTGTCCAATATGTTTTTTTGTTAAATTGAGGATTATGTGTATATATTATATGAGTATTTTTGTTTCTTTTTTTTGGAATCCTCCAGTTTCTTACAGTATGTGGCTGTTTACTGATATCATGTTAAATATGACATGTTAAACAGTAAATGACCGCCTAGAGGAACATGGTATCCTCTAATACAGATAAATATTTTTGGTACCAACAGTGCATAATAAGGGTAAGTTGCTGGTAAATATATTGCAGTTCATTACCTTAAAACCAGCTTAGTATTATAATGGCAACAGTGTCACCAGTAAACTACTACTACTACAGTGCGTTACCATCATGTGGTCCAAGAGTATTATACGACAAAAGCAGAACGGTAAGTTACCGCTAACATGGTGTGACGGTATGGCGCTGGCAACAGTAACACCAGTATGTTACCTTAGAGTGGATAGGAAAGGTCTGACAGTGCAGTTCTGTCCTGGATTGTCTGCTGAATTCCATCGAGCAGGTAGAGGATGACATCCATCACAGACAACACATCCCATCCCCTACATGAGACTGTATGGGCACTGAGCAGCTTGTTCAGCAATACACTTTTAAACACGCAATGCAGTAATAGCATGGTCATTCTTACTCGCAGCTGTCAGACTTCATAACACAGCTTAACATTTATTTATTTATTAATTCTCTGCTTTTTTTTGTTCTTAAAATTAAAACACTTAAAAAAACATGAACAAGAGAGCAGCAGCTACAGAATAAACGGAGAGCGGAGGACGGAAGACCCCCGTTTTACAGAGACAGAGAACCACTGCCGGAAAATGCACCCCGTCCTATGTCCCACTAGGAAAGCGTCACATCCATGTAACTTACACCACTAACCAGTATCAGTCCTACAACTTCATTGTCACAATTTTTTAGTTCTGGGACGAACACAAACTGTATTTTAAGGGGGTGCATTTTCTAGCATTCTGTCATTAAATGCACTCCTAGAGAAATAAATAATTAGTAGCACCAATTGTGATTGGCTGTAGGTTCAAGAGAAATACGCTGGAGCTATATTCACTTAATGTAACACTGGTGTTTTGCGGGTTTGGTCGTGTTTAAAGCGATTTAATATGACAGGGATTTTACTTAAGCCTTGGTTCAAGACAGTTATCCTGGATCTGGATGTTAATTCAACACTGGTGCTTTTGTTAATATTTTTGTTTTTACAGCAATTTCAATGTTTTTTTAAGCATTTTAAATATTTTAAAGCGTATTTATGTGATTTTCCAGCAGGACTTTTTTCATTGGCCCCTTATAAGGTAAAAGTATCAGTTCGGTATCGGCGATACTGGCCGTGTATTTACTTGGTATCGGATCGATACCAAATTCTGCGATATTGCACACCACTACTAACAGGTAAGCATAGTTAACTAATGCATCTACTAATCTATTACTAATGCTGATTTTGTTAACTAAGGTATTAGTTTATACATTAATGTCTTTAACATTAGCCCTACCTAATAATAATTAACAAATAGTTGTTTAATATTCAATATACTACATAACATTAAGTAGCATTTTTAAAATTAAGATATTGAATGACATTAATAAAGAGTTGATAAGGGTTATGGAATGATTACTTAAGTCCCATGATTGCCCACTTACTTGTTCATCCTTAAAGGCATGATTTCCTTTTGGTAGGTCGAGATCACTCACGGTGTCAAGGTTCACGTGTTCGCTCAACTTTGTGTAGAGATTAAACTTATAAGTTCAACACAAAAACCCCTAAGAAACTCTTTTTAAATACCCAGTAGTGCATTGTAAGCCTTACCTAACTGTTATTAACATTTAATAAGGAACTTTGTGACCCTTATTGTCAAGTGTGAACACGTTTCTCTTAAGTGACACTTTGTAAATGTCGAAGAGCACAGAACACGCATTACATAACCACAAGTAACATTTATTAGGGCTGTTTGTGACTTTCATTGCAAAGAAGACATGTATCCCTTTAGTAACATTAAAGTGCTGAATAAGATTTATTTAACTGAATACAGACAATGCATTACTTAACCATATATAGCAATGTGGTAATGCTCTCTGCTACCCTTAAATTTGAAACATGCGGATATTAAACATTAGTGAAACATTTCCTGGCATGTGGTGGTGTAGTGGAAGCACTGTCACCTCACAGCAAGAAGGACCAGGGTTTAAACCACATGCTTTTCTATGTGCAGTCTGCATGTTCTACTTGTTTCTGCGTAGATTCACTCCGGGTACACTGGCTTCCTCCCACAGTCCAATGCAGCGATGATGGCCATGAAGCTTTTTAAAGTTAAAATAAAGCAGTAAAATACAACATACACAATAATTAATTAGTAATATTAATCAAAAAACATAATATATAACAGTGAAACAATGAAAGAACTGTTTTACTGCACAATGAGTACTTTTGATACTTTAAGTATTATTTAACTGATTATGTATGATATGTGGGATTTAATTGTTTTTTATTATAACCATGTTTTACTATAAGTGTTTGCTAGAAGTATATTAGTACAAGTCACAGGATGTAAATGCTTTGTTTGTGTTGTGAACTCGATAGCTATGTTACATGACTCAGGGGTAATTAACTTTTTATGACCATGTTTGCTTTTAGTCAGTTGACAGGATGTGTGTAGGGATGCTGTGCAGCCATGTGTGTCAGCTGATATGTCCTGCAGCAACAGATCTCCCCCAGGGCCTTCCTATGCATAGGAGATGGACAACATGCAGGTGAAACCATCCAATGGGGACCGGGCAGCACAACACCACACAATTCACTAGGCAGTGCAAGGTAAACTTCCCGTTGTAAATGCTGAAATAATACTGGATGTGTTATGGGAACTTTTGTATCAACTTGGATATTAACTTTACTTAACTCAGGCATATACTTGCAGAAGGGGCTGCACCTAACTCTAATGGTTAACAGACTTTGTATTAGTCACATAGGTCCATAGGTGTGTAAAAAGGGGTTGTAAAACTGCACTTTGTTGTGTCTGGTTTCTTTTGATAGCCTTTACAGCACACGACTGAACCATGTCTGTGAAGATTCTCAGTCATCCAGGTAAAGCTGTCTGAAGATTGAGTCATGGCAACTGGACTTCTTTCTTCCAAGTAGAGACGTTTCGTTCTGCATCCACAGAACTTTATCAATCTGAGTGAAGTTGGCTAGTGACCACCAGTTGCCATGACTCAATCTTCAGACAAGACTGAACCATGCATATCTGGCAGGAAGGAGATAAGCAACAGGCAAGCAGAACAATTGGGGGTCAGTCTACGTCCGGGAGGAAGATCACTAGCCAATAGGAGAAGGCAACTCCCTTATTGTAACCGCTCATATCAAACTGGGTTAGGACAGAACAGGGGTGGCAGACTTCGTGCCCTGACAATACTTGATGTATTGTTGTTAGGGCAAAACGACTTAGACCCAGTGCTGTATTACTTTGTTTTACTGCAAATAAAACTGATTTTGGACTGATTGTCCTAATACCTTATTAACGAACTTAAAAGTTTCCAGTAGAGAGAAACCACTGATACAGGTTTTTATTGCACTGAACCGTGACTGTTTAGTTACTAGTTATTTGAGTTTAGCTACATTAGGTTTGGCTAGCTAGCTAGCTAGCGTGGCTAGGCTAAAATCTGAAATTACTTTAGATAGTTAGAAAATGTTAGGTAATCAAACTTACCCTGTTTACTGTCAGATTTGTCTGTCCCCCCTGCATTTCTTGCTTCTACACCGTCCAGTGCGTTCTAATGGGAGAATTGGGAGGTCTGGAGTCCATTTTTCACTAAAAGTTAGCGCCAGCTATCGCTAGCTAGTACTGTCTACACAGCGTCTCTGCTAGCTGGGAGCCAAAATGCATTGAGTACTACCTGCGCGCGACAACACTCAAAGCGGAAGCAGAGAAACGCTGATGCACATTGAGACAGGACACATCTATGAAATCTTTGGCTAATACTTAAATTACAATGTGAGTGGAAAATTTTGTGTGTTATATGTAGTAATATGTTTCATTGTATGGCTGTCACTGCATACTTTGAGTTTCACTTCTATTTTCACCATTTCTATTTAGTTAGCTAACAGCGGTTAGCTTTAAACATTAGTTCCCTTTGCACCTATGTGCTAGTATAATTTATTTTATTTTATTTTTTTACAAATTGTTATTGTTTTAGTTGAATTGCATTGATAGGGAAGTTTATTTCATGCCAACTGTTGATAAGGGGGTATTTCAGTTACTGCTGTTAGTGTCAGTGTCTGTATGTCTGTACATGAGTCTCAGATGTATTCATGAAGAGAGACACTGATACTTTGGGTCTGAGAAGAATCAGGAGGGGTGGTGCAGACTGAATGTGCAAAAATACAAAGTTTGGTAGTGGTTGTAATTCATCACATGACACACAATAACAGGAATGTTAATTAATTTATTTGCATTTATATTAATGCATCAGCATCAAAGCTTTCTTCCTGAAAGGAACTGAAATTACTTCATGTTTTCAGTATGAAGACGTTACTCAAACACATAAGGTGTTTTTTCCTCTGTGAGATGACGGACAAGGCACTTAAGAAATAGTCCAATAAATTTACAGTATACCCATTTTTCCAGGCACCACTACACCACTGGCTGGGAGAGTGTGAGACCAGGTAAGTGGGTGTAAACAAGACAAATGAGGTAACAGAGAGAGAACAGAACAGGTGATGAAAACTTGAAATCTCAAAACAGTACAGACAGGTAAAAAAAAAGGCCAAGCAAAGATTGAAGGACTGAGGAATGGTAAATTAAGGGAACTGAGA
The DNA here is from genome assembly GCA_034779795.1 of Ctenopoma multispine. Lineage (NCBI taxonomy): Eukaryota > Metazoa > Chordata > Actinopteri > Anabantiformes > Anabantidae > Ctenopoma > Ctenopoma multispine. Next base: position 5,361 of record JAUYWH010000068.1, read on the forward strand.
TGTTCATGCTAACATGAGTGATTCATCACATAAAGGCTTTGATTCTTAAAGACGAAAGAGTTTCCCTAAAGTCATAAAAATACGTGCAAATATAGTCTGTGCATTATGTCCATTTATTGAATTCAAAATAAACGGTATATGATAGACATGGTAGCTATATATGTTGGTAACTTTGATTACAACTTACATTGTCATCAGTGTATCATAGTTAGTGCTATCAACTGACACAAAACAAGTGACTTTACTGTAAAGTTACTTGAATTGCTTCACTTGATGTGAACAATCATTTGCTAAGTGTTTAAGTTAAACATAACTAGCAAAGTAAAACAGACGTCCCTTGCAATTGATAAATCATAAAGAATTAGCCTGAAATTAATAAAAATATATTACTTTAACTTTATAATCAACACACTGTGATCTCATACATCAAATTTGTGCTTGCATATGGAAAGAAAAAACTTGATAGAGATTTAAAAGCGACATGGGCATCCAAAACGTACTTTGTAGTTATAGCACCACTGTCCTTTCTGATCTCGATTGCGACAAACAAATCCCTTAGTTGGATTGTAGCTGGGGGAAAAAAATAGATTAGTGAATCAGACTGATTACAACTAAACAACTCATTCTTACTTTGTTATCTGGGTTCTGAGAAACAATTAGCTATACCATGGGACAAAAACATGCAGACAGACAACTGGCTAGATTCCATCTCTTCCTATATTGCACATGATCAACATTTTTGTCGAGCTGTGTATGTCAGAGTTGGTGTATCCTTAACCTGTAGTATTTATTTATATTATTAATAATAATAATGGATATTTTATTAATCTCTAGAAATTCTTGGGGACAGCCAACATATCCATGTTCACCCCACAGTCACACCAGTGACAGAGTGCAGATTATGCAGATGCAGAGGGGCCCAAGGCCACTAGGGGGCCCCCCAAGCTACCGGTTTAGTCTAAAAATATTCTAGTAGAGTTAAATGTAATTCAAATATCTCTTAGATTAGATTTGCTCTGTAATGTTGAAAGAAACTTCTATACACCATTGGGAAGTGTCTTTGATATATACAAGGCATATTCAGTACTGTCAGATTGTCCTTGTTAATTCAATTGGTAAGGAGTCCCAGATTTGCGGCCTGCCTTCACCATGATAATTTTATTTTATTTTTTAATTTGATCATTATAGCTTCATTGACATTTAAAAACCATGATTGTCACAATGATGATAAAATTGTTTCAAAAGAGTGCATTTGTATGTCACCTTTGCTGTCCACAGGAATCTTCACATCATTAAATCTGGCCTGCTTTTAAAAAAAGTTTGGACACCCCTGCTCTTTACATAATTAGGTTTACTATGTAATTAGCAAAATTTCATAAACACACACATTTAGAAACAGTGGACCTGATATGAATCTTTGCTCATGATTTTGCCTGGTATCTTAAAAATGTTTGATTCCCATTCTAAAGTTTGTAAGCTGCACCTTTGTGGTCATAGAGAGGGTTTTTTTTTTTTACCTCTATCATTTTCTATAGTCTATTGCTTGGGTCAAGTTGATTTTCTTTCTTTGTTGTTGTTGTTTATAATTTCGGTTTCGAGGACCTACCGTGATGCATTGCTACAAATCATTGAAGGGTTTGGATTCCTCATATCGATTAAAATCAGGGGCTCCCAGAATTATCTTGCATAAGGCCCCCAAAAAGCTAAAAAACGACCCTGGTACAAATTGACTAATAACTCCTTGATTCCAAACACTGTGTAACTTACATGAAGATTGACTGCCCAGTAGAGGTCACTGGTGTGTTTGTGTCACTGGTAACTGCATCAATGTAGAGAGGGCTTTCACAGATTTCCCCTAAATTGTGTTTCCTCAGGTTGCTCAGAAGCTCCAAGTCCCCAATTCCATTAGGAGTGTCCTGGTCAAACCACTTGGTCCAGCATACTAGCCAGGAAACAGTAGGAGGGAAAGGTGGTGAATTTTGAGGCACCAGAAACAGTGGTGCTTTCAGAAAATGTTGACTAGTTTCATTGTTTTACCTTTCTGACTGCAGTATTCAATAGGACACATAAAACGGAATTGATGTCGCTGTCTCTGGTGAGAGTTTTTACAAATGGATCCAGTAGTTATGTCAGCTCTACAGACAAAAACAAAGCTCAGGGCATTGTGTCTTACAAAATCCATAATGCATAAAACAAGATTAGGATGCACTAGATGGAAGATGGTTCACAAGATAACCTAATCTACTGATAACCATACAAAGACCCCAAAAATAAAGTATTATTTCATAAAAAATAATTATTCAAATTTGTCCAAATCATAAGTTATACCATACACAGTGAGGCAAATTTATTGATCCAGTACTTACCCAGAAATGACATTCTCTGATTCTGTGATACTAAACCTAGATTTAGTTAGGACCTCAATCTGAAGTGGATTACTGCAGACCTTCCATGGGTTTTCATTGTGCAGAGCACTGTGGATTTCGCAAACGTCTTGTCCAAAAGGAATGTTTCTATTAAACCACTCTGTCCAACATTCTGGACATTAATCCAGTCGGGAAAGGAAGAAAGATAAAATAGTTTAATACAGAAAACCCTTGAATTTTAAATGTAGCAATAGTGGAGTTTAATACATATTAATGCATTGTAAATGTAATAAAGGCTTAGTAAGCTGCTTACGGGTGTCAGTGTCATCAGTGTCAGACTGCTGTTGTTGGTGGTTTTGAGGGTTGTTGGTTGTTTCCAGAATTATGATTATTTTGGTTAATGCTGTTTCCTTGGTTGGTGGACTCTGGGTTGTTTTGAGGGTTGCCTGACTGGTGGTTGTTGTGAGGGTTACTGGGTTTTTGGCTGGTTCCAGAGTTCGGGTAACTATGGTTGTTGTTCTTTGCTAAGTTGGTGGACTCTTGGTTGTGTTGAGGGTTGTCTGGCTGGTGGCCATTGTTGTTTCCTGAGTTGTCAGACTCCTGATTGTTTTGAGAGTTGTTAGATTGTTGGTCATTTCCAGAGTTGTAATTATTTTGCTTGTTGTTGTTTCCTTGGTTGCTGGACTCTTGATTATTTTGAAGATTGTCTGACTTGTCGTTGGTTTGATGGTTGTTGGGTTGTAGGCTGGTTGGAGAATTAGGATCGTTCTGGTTGGTGGACTCCTGATTATTTTGAGAATTGTTAGGTTGTTGGTTGTTTCCAGGATTAGAGTTATTTTGGCCATTGTTGTTTCCTGGTTTATTGGGCTCCTGGTTGTTTTGATGGTTCTGGTTGTTATTATGGTTGTTTTGGTTATCTTTGTTTCCTGGGCTGGTGGACTCCTGGTTGTTATGAGGGTTCCCAGGCTGCTGGTTCTCATGACGGTCATGTTTTTGGTTATTTTGATGGTTGTTGGGTTGTTGGTTGTTTCCAGAGTTAGGGTAGTTTTGATCATCGTTGTTTCCTGGGTTGGTGGAGTCTTGGCTATTTTGAAGGTTGGGAGGCTGTTGGTTGTCTTGAGGGTTGTTGGGTTGTTGCTCATTTTCAGAGTTAGATTTGTCATGGTTGTTTCCTTGATTGGTGGAGTCCTGGTTGTTTGAATGATGGGTGTCTTGAGGGTTAGGTTGAGGGCTGTTTTCAGAGATAGGGTCGTTTTGGACATCGTTGTTTCCTGAGTTGGTGGAATTATGGTTGTTTTGAGGATTGACAGGCTGTTGGTTGTCTTGAGTGTCAGGTTGTTGGTTGTTTCCAGAGTTAGATTTGTCTTGGTTGTTTCCTTGATTGGTGGAGTCCTGGTTGTTGCGAGAGTTGCCAGGCTGCTGGTTGTCTTGAGTGTCAGGTTGTTGGTTGTTTCCAGAGCTAGGGTAATTTTGGTTATCATTGTTTTCTTGGTTGGTGGAGTCCTGGTTGTTTGAATGATGGGTGTCTTGAGGGTTAGGTTGGGGGATGTTTTCAGAAATAGGGTCGTTTTGGACATCGTTGTTTCCTGAGTTGGTGGAATTATGGTTGTTTTGAGGATTGACAGGCTGTCGGTTGTCCTGAGTGTCAGGTTGTTGGTTGTTTCCAGAGCAAGGGTCATTTTGGTTATTATTGTTTTCTTGGTTTGTGGACTCTTGGTTGTTTTGAGGCTTGCCAGACTGTTGGTTGCCTTTAGAGTTGGGTTGTTGGATGTTTCCAGAGTTAGGGTCCTTTTGGTCGTTCTTGTTTCCTGGGCTGGTGGACTCCTGGTTGTTTGAATGATAATCATTTACAGAGTTAGATTTGTCATGGTTGTTTCCTTGATTGGCGGAGTCCTGGTTGTTTTGAGAGTTGCCAGGCTGCTGGTTGTCTTGAGTGTCACGTTGTTGGTTGTTTTCATAGCTAGGGTCATTTTGCTTATCATTGTTTCCTTGATTGGTGGAGTCCTGGTTGTTTTGAGAGTTGCCAGGCTGCTGGTTGTCTTGAGTGTCAGGTTGTTGGTTGTTTTCAGAGCCAGGGTCATTTTGGTTATCATTGTTTTCTTGGTTGGTGGAGTCCTGGTTGTTTTGAGAGTTGCCAGGCAGCTGGTTGTCTTGAGTGTCAGGTTGTTGGTTGTTTCCAGAGCTAGGGTCATTTTGGTTATTGTTGTTTTCTTGGTTGGTTGAGCCCTGGTTGTTTTGAGTGTTGCCAGGCTGTTGGTTGTCTTGAGGGTTTGGATGATGATTGTTGGATTTTTGGTTGTTGCCAGAATTAGGGTGGTTCTGGTTGTTATTAGAGTTGATTTGGCCATTTTTGTTTCCTGGGCTGGTGGAGTCCTGATTGTTTGAATGATGGGTGTCTTGAGGAATAGGTTTGGGGCTGATTTCAGAGATAGGGTCGTTTTGGACATCGTTGTTTCCTGAGTTGGTGGAATTATGGTTGTTTTGAGGATTGACAGGCTGTTGGTTGTCTTGATGATTGTTGGGTTGTTGGTCATTTTCAGAGTTAGATTTGTCATGGTTGTTTCCTTGATTGGTGGAGTCCTGGTTGTTTTGAGAGTTGCCAGGCTGCTGGTTGTCTTGAGTGTCGCGTTGTTGGTTGTTTCCAGAGCTAGGGTCATTTTGGTTTTTATTGTTTTCTTGGTTGATGAAGTCCTGATTGTTTTGAGGGTTGCCAGACTGTTGGTTGCTTTGAGAGTTGGGTTGTTGGATGTTTCCAGAGTTAGGGTCCTTCTGGCCATTGTTTTTTTTTGGCTAGTGGTCTCCTGGTTGTTTGAATGATGGGTGTCTTGAGAGTTAGGTTGAATGTTGTTTCCAGAGCTAAGGTCATTTTCGTTATTTTTGTTTTCTTGGTTAGTGGAGTCCTTCTTTATGTTAATAATATCTTGTTTTTTTCCTGGGTTTGGATTTTGTTGACTGGCTTGTTGGCTTTCTGGTGAACAGAAAGTAATCATATTCTCAGCTAATGTTGTTTGTTGTCCAAATGTGACATTAGGTAGTATCAGTAAATATTAGTGGAGGTGGATGTGTGTCAATATCAATTTTGTAACAGTTCTTGTAAAACCACTTGAATTGTTGCTAAATTAGGTGCACTTCAAAGTTGTCTTAGCTCTCTTTTACTGTTTACATTTTACACTGACAACTGTAAGACTGATATTCTAAAGATATCAATATTGACGTTTTAACAGGATTTTACATTGCTGTTTTTATAGATATACTAATGAGATAGTGTGATGAAGCTCATTTATTATCAACCATAAGATAACACTTTGGCTGGTAATAGTATGTCAGATCCGTCACATATTTTATTTGAGGACCTTTAGCTTCTTCCATAAAACATAATATTTAGTTTTCCACATATTAGACTGAACAGATTTTGTCTTTAAATGCCCCTTAGTCTGCTGATAGATAAATCTAATATATACGTTGTTATTTAAATGTATTATTTTTTAATGTGCCTTTGGTATAAAAGATACATTTCAGATGTTATTCTGACAATACAGTGAAATCAAATCAAATCTATCAAATAATGTGTACCAATAATCAATGTTTTTCTGGAAATGAACTTACCAACAAACATGACCACAATAAGGGCAACACATAACTGAAAAATGAAACACAATCATAGCATTATAAGATGATTATGCTAAACTAGTGTTCATGGATATATATTTAACAATGTAAATACAATACCCATTTAATCATTGCTGCAGAGTATGTTAAACCTTTCGGTCTGTAAGGACACAGAAGTTGTTTTCATCAGTCAGAAATAAAATTCAAACACAAATAATACTAAAAATAAAAAACACATACAAAAATTGCATCTACTCAATGATTTCAAAGTCCTCATGAGATGTGTGCAACACAAGATACTCACCAATATGGTGCTTGCTGTTGCCAGTATCAGTAGAAAAGAATCATATGCAGTGACCTTCTCTCTGTCTCAGTGAGAAACAGCCTTGAACTTAAATAGTTCACTGAGATCAGGAAGACATGCATTAAAAGTTATAAGTAAACACCCACATGCACTGGATTGGAGCAATAGTACACACCCAAATGTGACTATCAACAATTGAACAATCATTGCAAGTAAACAAATGTTTCATCTTCTTGTTTTGGCACTAATATTGAAAAAATAGTTTATATTATCCTGCATTCAAAATCTGCTCTCGTCAACCTTTTTCCAGCCAGAGTAGACACCTTCTGTCAATGATAAAGCAAATCAAAAAACAACACAGACAGATACATTTAGCATATGCCATTTCTGGAGTTGGTCAACCAAAACCAGACATAAAATAACACTGAAGACAGTTTTTAAAAGGTGACAAGATGCCCAGTGCTGCATTTTCAGACCTCATGTAAATGCCACTACATAAAACACAAGTTACATGTACACTACCGGTCAAACGTTTGGACACACATAGGATTTACCATGTTTTTCTTTAAAAGATACCTTTAAAAGATACCTTCAGTTGTGTTACCATCATTGCACATGGTTTTCTAATGATCATTATCCTTTTAAATTAATACATTTACTTTAGCAAACATATAACATGCTATTGGAAGACAGTACTAATGTTTGTTTCAGCTACAATAGTCATTTACAATATGAACAATGTCTACACATTCATTCTGATCAATTTGATGTTATGAAATTTTTTTTTCTTTCACAGACATGGTCATTTCAATGTGTGTCCAAACTTTTGACTGGTAGTGTATAATAAACAAGAAAGACCAGTTCTAGTAAATGCTAGAACAAAAACACAAGTTGCACGTAAAATAAATCAGAATGACTATTACTAGTAATTAGCTAAAAAAAGGACAAACATCTGCATTACTGTAGAGACTTGCTGTGGGATAGAAGTAGCTGATAAAGGTGGAGCTGATTTTAATCACTTTATGTACTCACAGACGGTTATTCCACAATAATACATCTTAATTTGCTGTATTTGTTATTCATATTGTGTATTAAGAATCAGCATCTGTGTATCAATTAGTAACTAAAGCTGTCAAATAAATGTAGCAAGTAATAAGTACAGTTTTTCTGGCAGAATCTTCGGTGGCGTAAAAGTAAAAAACAAATAAAATGTTAATATTCCAAAGATTAAGTAAAGTACCCTAAAATTATTCTTAAGCACAGTATGTGACACAATATAAGGGACTGTATAAGACATCTTACTTTAAACTTTCACCAATATCAGCAGACTCATCCTGGTACAAACCTTACATGCACACACTGACTTTAAAAGAGACTGAAATGTGCTGTTTACACCTTGACCACTTTCAGAGGAAAATTTATTACACACCCACATCATGAACACCACACCTTTCCAAATGGAATTTATTAACAACTGAGAGCATTGTACTGGGGTATAATTTACTAATTGACCTAATCACCTGAAACTAGTGCACTAGATATCTATTCGAAAGATTTATTTCTGGCAATTATGGCATGAATTGAAAGAACCAGTTGTAACAATCTGATTACTACTTGACCACTATTGTTGTACATTTGGCATATGTCCTGCTCACTGAGGTGCTGCTGTTCTTCTTCTTCTTTTGGCTGCTCCCTTAGGGGTCGCCACAGCAGATCATTTGCCTCTATCTCACCCTATTGTTGCCTCTATCTTCCCTTACCCTCTTGCTGCTATCCTTCTGTCACACATCACTACCTGCACTCTTTTCTTCACCTCTCTTGTGCACTATCCATTGCTTTGTATAGTTGACCTTAGGTATTTAAGCTCATCTACCTTCACTCTTTGCATTCTTTGCATGTTCACCTTACCACCTGTCTCTCTCTCATTCAAACACATGTTCTGTCTTGCTGACTGACTTTCGTTCCTCTTTTCTACAGAGCATACTTCCACCCCTGCAGGCTCTCTTCTACCTGCTCACTTAAAATCACAATATCATCTATAAACATAGTCCATAATCATAGTCCATGGGGACTCCTGCCTGATCTGATCTGTCAACCTGTTGTTACGACCATCTCAAAGCCGCAACAAATCGAGGGAGAGACACCAAGATAACGTTTTAAATTAAGTGTTTTAATAAAAGAAATCAAAACAACAAATACCAAAATGAAACAAAACATGAGGCGTGAAAGTCAGTGTATCAGTGAGTGTGTGAGTGGATGCATGGTAGGTAGATTACGTGAGTGTTGTGTGGAACAAAACCAACAAAAGAGTGTGGCTGGCAATAGCAGGAGCAGCCAGGGAAGCAGCAGCCGACGGCAGCTTCACAGCAGCTAGCTCTAAAACCGGAAGCAGTCAAGGTCTTAAAAGGTTGTCCAGGTGTACAGGGCCCAGATGCACCTGCTTAAACCAACTCGACTCCTTTCCTAATTACCTGAAAGAAACAAGCAAAAGACACAAGCAGGCAAAGACAACACCAAACAAGCCAGGGTCGTCACACTGTCCATCACCATGCAAGCAAAAAGGGGCTCTGTCAGGTGAGCGAGTCAGGTGACCGCGAGGAAGAGGTAGGATTGGTTAGGACAAGGTATAAACAGGAAGTCCAC
>JAUYWH010000069.1:0-14274 GCA_034779795.1 Ctenopoma multispine
GGATACAACTTTTGTTTTTTCAATAGGAAGAGGGCCATGTGACACATCTAACTTATTGGTAATGTCACAAGAAAAACTATGACGTGCTTGGTTTTAAGGTAACTATATTCTATTGCTCCTATTGAAAAAACAAAAGTTGTATCCAAGATGGCCGACTTCAAAATGGCCAATATGGTCACCACCCATCTTGAGGAGTTTGTCCCCTCACATATACTAATGTGACACAAACAGGACTTTAATATCACCAACCATTCCCACTTTAATAAGGTGTATCCATATAAATGGCCCACCCTTGTTGTTAGTCTCGTTTGTTTGCTGCTGAGGTCAGAACATCATTCATATACTGTATCTTGAATCACACCTCCTACAGCACCAGTTACATCATTAAAAATTACGTGAAGAAGAGGAGCATGGTACAGCAACATGAGAAAGCATGATAAATATCTCCCGTAATTTCTCCTGTTGTGCTGAGTGGGTTAACAGAAAGGCAGAGTTGTCAACACAACCACTCAGTCACCATTAATTCTTCAGATAATTACAGTGGAATCTGTCAAACTGTGATGGGGAGCTGCTAGGGTTATGTCAGTCTGTGCTGACCAACACAGAAATCATTTCAGATATCAGATATCATTTGTGTTCTCACATACAATTCATTTGGGTAATATTTAGAGAGGTTCCAGTGAATGTCTGAAAGAAGCTATTGCTATTTCGAACTACATTCCTAATGACTCATGAGTCAGAGTCAGAGTGGTTGGTAATTTGTGTTCTCTTACTCATTTTAACTCTGAAATGAAGTTTTTTTTTCTCACAATGTGAACAACACACTGCAGCAGCTAAAAACCATGCAGTTCCATGTCCAGAGGCACCACCTCCAGTGTGTAGTAATTGTACTCAACACTGGAAGCAGGGTTGGGTGATACACATGGTATTTGTATGTGACATGATATGCCATTTGACCAAACTCTTTTTACCGTGATGATTTTTTCTTTAATATCTTAAAGTTGCAAATCGGTGAGCAGTACTGCTTAATGGTAGCATTGAATTCACAGGATTTAAACAATAATACACCTGGCTTCACCTGGACCTAAAGATCTAAAGCAGGGTCTTCCAAACTTATTTTTAAATAGGGCCAGATTTGATAATGTGAAGATTCCCAAAGGCCAACGGTTCCTTCAGACATATTCTTAATAAAAGTAAAAACACTAAAAGTTAGACACAAATGCACTGTTTTGCACAATTTTCTTTTCATTATCACAATTTTTCAATGACCAATAACCAAGTCACACAGGAGTGAACAAATCAAGAACAAACAACAATAAACAATTCAACCTTTTGTTCACATCTGGAGTAAGATAACATAGTAATACAGTAACATAAATAAATTACAGGTATATTTTCATAATATTATATATACTAAAATATGTGTGTGTATGCGTGTTATATACAATAAAAACCAACAGTTACAGGGAAATCTTATTCAAAAGTTTAAAACAATAAGTACAATGTCCATGTGAATATTTTTTCAACTGTACTTTTGGCTTTTCTATTAATAGTGACAGATTTTACCATTCACAACACTCAGAAATTCAGATTGACCAAGAAACATGTAACTTACTGGCACTAATGAGAAGGGTGATACTGAAATCTGGATGTCAGTAGACAGGCCAGGTCTGGTTTGAGGACAGTTGTTAAGCTGCATAAAATGTCACATAGATGGAAGTCACTTAGTCTTAACCTCAAGCAGATCTTGTTTAAGCTCATGACAGAGAATGTATTCTCCCATGGGTATGTGGAGTGAGTTGAATAAGCATTTTTTTAGCAAATGTTTGCATTTCTAGAAACCTGCATTTATCAAACTGCCAGTTACAGTCGACAAAACGAAGCTGCAGGTGTTGGCTGCACCACTAGTTGTCAAACTGCAGCTCAATGAGCTCCAGCTGCAGCTGTGACAAAGCATCGTTGGGGTCCATGGAGAAGGGAAAAGACAAAAGCAGTATGTCCTTTTCAATGGCCGCAAAATCCCAAAAGCGTTCGTCAAACTCCACAGAAAGATACAATGGCTGCTGCATACCTCTATGTTTGCACACTACTGCTGTCCTATAGATGCATCTTTGTTTCATTGAAAAATAATCAAAAGACACTCCTCTGTCTCCCAATTGTCTGAAACATATCTGATCATATGTCTTCTGTCCTTTGTGCCACAGTGTTACGAGCCAGGCAAACATTAGCAAATTCTTGCTTCTTCTCAGTGTAAATGTCCTCCACCATTTTTAAAACACAGTCTTTGATAAACATACCCACTGTGAAGGGTTTGCAAATGTTGAGCTATTAACATCACTGTTGTGAGGCAACATTCATCTCCCTTGCATCTTTGTCAGTGTGCAATTGGTAAATGCATGTATATGTCAAAGCCGGGAAACAAACCCTGGACGCTGGTTTAGAGAACACAACTCCCTTCCAGCTAAGTGCTAATGCTAGGGCTCATTTTTTCCCAGTTCACCCCTGGCCATAAATAATACATTATAAATTAGTAGATGCCGACCGTTTGCAAACTTCTGCTTTTCCTCTGTTCTACCTATTATCCTAAGGCCTGCCTACTCCTCCTAGATACACCTGGCCCTTTTTTTCTTACTTTTGTTCAGCTGGTCCTCTCTCTAACATCCACTCACCATTCTCTGAAGTGTACTTCATAAATTAGACCTTTTTGTAATATATATATATATTTATACACATTTTAGTTAAATTCCTTTTTAGTCATTTTCCACAACAATTGCCTGATCCTTATGGTTTAGTAATATATACTGTATAATTTTAGCTTGTGAATTTATCATGCTTTTCTATGCCAGCTTGCTCATTATCCATAGCTTTATGTTCCTGCCACACTTACCAGCTCTGTTCTTTCATGCACTATTTCTGCTTTTACTAAGAACGATAATGATGTAGTTATGGTCGAGATAAAAGAGAAATATTTAACATACATTTATTCCTATCAGATACATCAGAGCATGTTTTTTATATATAGCTAAACATTCCTCCACCTGAACCACAAGTTGGTCTCCATGGGTTTCGTAGTCTGGACAGCATGCAACCAAGATACCAAGAACCAAAATCATATATCTTTTTAAGTGGACAAAGAAAACCCACCAAAGAACCTAAAGAGAAACCTCAGGAAGAGAAACTGAAGAGAAAGACAGCTATTTTCTGATTGCAATAATCAGAAATATGTATAAAGAATATGAACTGGGAGGATGTCAAGCAACTTCTAGCCAAACAGATGAAATCTGAACCACACATCATCCTCCCCATCATGGAGACTTGGAAAAAAGCACAAACACAGTATGGCCTAAAGTAGACGTGGAGTATCTGTTTGGTCAATATGTGCCCATGAATAATCTGTAAAAGCATACAATTTCTTTATCAATGTTCTACTCAAGACTAGACAAGCAGAGTGTCTCTCTGATTAAATGTACAAAGAAATCAGCTAAATACACTGGTTAAGATTTATGAACAGGTTGCTGTGGCTTCTCACTGGCTGCAGAGCCTGGCTGTTAGGGGAAAGGTCTGTCTGCAGTGACGATAGGGAAGGAGAGCCCCACTTAATTGTGCAGCTAAGAGCTTGTGGACTGGGAACTTGTACTAGCTTGTACTACTTGTGTGATTCTGTGTATGTGCTTTTGTGAACTAAAGTGATTGTTGCATGTTACATGCTGTAACAAATAGTATAATACACCAAAGATAATACCACAATTCTGACAAGAAAATCAGAGTGCCACATTCCTTTGTTGTCCCTGGCTGGTGGAATGACTTGCCCTACTCCATTCAACTAGCCGAGACCATCACCACCTTTAAAAAACATTTGAAAACACACACAAACACACACACACACACACACAGTTGTAGTAACTCATAATTTACAGAAACCTAATGGTAATTGCTTGTGTCTTCTCCTTGTAAATCACTTAGATAAAATTCAAATTCAAATTTTATTTGTCACATACACAGTCATACACAGTCATACACAGTACGATATGCAGTGAAATGCTTAAGCGACTGGTCGTGACCTTAAAATTGTTAAATAGAACAAAATAAAATATAACAAAATATATAAACTATCTTAAAAGGAGAAATAAAATAAAATGAAATATGAAATGAAAATGAAATATATAAGTATGTAAGATAATAGCGTCTGCCAAGTAAAGTAAATTACTGAAACTGCACTTAGTAGTCATACTTGTCAATCTTATCAGTGGAATTTCTGTCCTTGTGCTATTGGACCTCAGGGATGCATTTGATACAGTCAATTTCAATATATTAATAAACCGTCGTAAACACTGGCTTGGTCCCTCTAACGTAGTGAACTGGGTCAAGGCCTATTGTTCATTCAAGACAGAGATTAACACTGAGTTACACAATTGAGGTAAATTCTACGCCATTTGCTATTTATTACATTCTCCCATTAGCTCAAATAATGCAACATTTGAGGTTTCTTATCACACATATGCAGATGACACTAAAATATACATTAGCTTGGTCATCAAATGAGCAGAATGCTGTTAGCCAGGTTTAACAAGTACAAAAAAGCTCATCACTACCTCACTCACCACATTAGTTACCAGACAATCAGAACATCAGCTTCAAAATACTCATCCATAAATTCAATTGTTCTGCTAGATACATTTCATATCTCCTGACTAAGTACAAGCCTTGCAGACCTCTCACATTAGCTGGTGGTGAATTATTCTGAGGATTAAATTATGTTACTTAAATTTGCAACAAACTTCCAGAAGCCCTTACGAAAAATAAGTATATTTAAGTATACTATCAGTATACTTTTAAAACTAAAAATAAGCAAGTATACTTTTAGTTTACTTTTTATGTACTTATCAGAGGTATGCTAGACAAAATTACTAGGGATGTTCGTTATTGGTTTTTTTACCGATATCCCATATACCGATATTGTCTAACTCTTAATTTTCGATACCGATATAAACCGATACCAATATATGCAGGGTCCCCCCTCATAAAAAAGAAAAACTAAATTATTTTAGGTAATTAACATCTCTCATATCTCCTATCAAGCATACTTAAACTTTAAACATTATTGCAAGGTGTGCCAAAGAAACAAAAATATCTCAAAAACTATACCTCGGGTTTAGCCTCGGGTCATATTTTAACATTTTGAGAAAGAGGAGAAGTAGCTGGAAATATCTAATGTATAACATGCGCATGGTATGTAAAAGTTGTGTCATTAAAAGAGTAAAAACCGATACCGATATTTTTCGATATTACATTTTATTGCCAATATCGGCTGATAATATCTGTAGGCCGATAATATCGAACATCCGTAAAAATTACATTTAAGTACATTTGGCGTATACTGACAAATATACAGAAAAATATAAGTAGATTTGGCCTAAACCTGTACTTAACTTAATACACAAATACATGTCTTCCAGAAGTTTAACTTTCTATTAATCAAATAATTAATGTTATAAATTAAATATAATAAATTAGAGCTGGTCTATATTCTAAACTAACTAAACAGCCTCATGATATTTATCTGTCATTTCAGTCTCAACATGGTCACCTCACAATTCTCTGATCTCTGTGTCACGTGCGGCATAGTTCTGCCTGATTGACATAAAAGTACATGCGCACACACTGGGGATCAGAGCGCGTGCGTTGGAAAATAAGCTGTGTCAAACATCTTCTTAAAATTGTTTGTTTGTTCTATTGACTGCAGTCATTAAAAGAAACACGTGATCACAATGATTTATTTAGTGTTTGTGTCTGTGCCCGTCTGGAGCTTGAATACTGCTAGAAAAGTTGTCTTCCAGGCGAACTTCATCTTCAACCAGCCTGGTTAAAAACTGCTCCCGAGTTCTCACTAGTACGGTGCACACGTTACAGTCCATGTTATATTTCTGTTCATTTACAAACTGAACTGTAATTATTCTGTCCTACTGACCTGAGCCCCTGCCGGGTCCTCTGACCGCCTCTTTGAATCTGCATTTACCCATGAAGACAGTTTCTTTGGTTTTCTGAGCATTTGCAGCAGCCAGTGTTTCAGCGTAAACTGTTTAAGATGACTTGCAACCACCGAATATGTTAGAACCACAGACTATAATTAAAATGAACAACTCTAATCCCATGTTAAATAAAGTTACGTGAAAAATTTAATACCTCATGAAATGACGATTAATACTTGTAAAACTTTTTAATGGCCTTAATTTTTGCCTGTGTGATTTACTACCTTATATATTATATAGTATATATTAAAGTTTATTTGTAGTATACTTAAAGTGCTCTTTTGTAAACTAAAACATAGGCCAATTTAGTCCCAAAAATTATTGAAAAAGTATAATTATAAGTATACTGCAAATATGGTGCCATTAGTATATTTACTACATGAAGTATACTTGGGAATTATACTTAAGTATACTTGAAGAAATAAACTTTTAGTATATATTATTCGAAAGGGAGGGCTTCAACTCAACTTAATTAGAAGAAGATGAAATCCTCCATCATAACTTATTTTGATCCAAGTTGAAAATGAAGTGTGAACCAGTTAATTTTACATAGTAAGTTGAAGTCCCTACAAAAGAAATAGAAGAAGGAAGAAAACCCTGCAAATTCCCCTTGAGCAGCACTAGGTGACAGAGGAGTGGAAAAACTACCTTTAATCGAATACACCTTCAGCAGGACCAGGGCGGAAGGAGAGATAGGAAGATCCAACAAAGTGAAAATAGCATGGTTATTTATTAATATTAACAAATCTGAGTCAGTGCTTTGTGACGATATTCATATTTAGTAATGACTTACATACAGGTGGTACAGTATATTTTTATTCACTCAGTGCATAATCCAGCTCTTTACTATCCATCTAAATACATTTTGACAACAATATCACTACATATATTCAAAGCTTTCTTCAGAGGTTCACATGGAAAGTTTAATGTTTTAAAAATGTATTTTAGGATCATTCTAACTTTTACTTTTGTAGTGACAACACAAAAATAAATAAAACTAAACTCATACAGACGTGGACAAAATTATATGTCCATATATCCATGGCTCCAGGTAGTCAATGTGTTGCATGGTGACATGGTGTGTACCACACTCAACATGGACCAGAGGAAGCGAAGGAAAGAGTTTTTTCAGGAGATTAGAACATGAATACTGCAACTACAACTACAGGTGCACATATTATTCAGAGTTTTAAGATCCAAGGGACTGTAGCCAACCTCCCTGGACATGGCCGCAGGAGGAAAATTGATGGCAAATCAAAGAGACCGATAATCCTAATGGTAACAAAAGAGCCCACAAAGACTTCTAAAGAGATCCAAGGTACTTCATGCTCAAGGAACATCAGTGTCAGATCGCACCATCCATCGTTGTTTGAGCCAAAGTGGACTACATGGGAAACGACCAAGGAGGACACCATTGTTGAAAACAAATCCTAAAAAAGCCAGACGTGAATATGCTAGACTACATGTTGACAAACCACAAAGCTTCTGGGAGAATGTCCTATGGACAGATGAGACAAAAACTTTTTGCCAAGGCACATCAGCTCTATGTTCACAGACGAAAAAATGAAACATATTAAGAAAAGAACACTGTCCCTATTGTGAAACATGGAGGAGGCTCTGTTATGTTCTGGGGCTGCTTTGCTGCATCTGGCACAGGGTGTCTTGAATCTGTGCAGGGTACAATGAAATCTCAAGACTATCAAGGGATTCTAGAGGGAAATGTCACAGGTTATGGGTCTTGCAACAGGACAATGACCTAAAACACACAGCTAAATACACCCAAGAATGGCTAAGAGGAAAAAATTGGACTATTCTAAAGTGCCTTCTATGAGCCCTGACCTCAATCTTATTGAGCATCTTTGGAAGGAGCTGAAACATGCCGTCTGGAAAAGATACTCTTCAAACAACTGGAGCAGTTTGCTAATGAGGAGTGGGCCAAAATACCTGCTGAGAGGTGCAGAAGTCTTATTGACAGTTACAGGAATCATTTGATTGCAGTGATTGCCTCAAAAGGTAGTGCAACAAAATATTAAGTTAGGGGTACCATCATTTTGTCCAGGCCTGTTCCATGAGTTTATTTTTTTGTAATTCCGTTGAAGCATGGTTGAAAAGTAATGTCTGACTTTCAATGGTTAACATTCATAGAATTTTTATTTATTACTACGTTTGTCAGATTAAAGTTATTTCTGTGACCATTGTGAGTTTTTTTCCATTGACCGTACCAACAATTTTGTCCACGTCTGTATTTACATCACTTAAATATAAATGCACACAGATGCAAACATCTACAATGATAAATTAAAAAAATGTGCAATAATAAAACCTAAATGCTTCCACAAGCCTTATGTGAATACTGTATCAAGCTAATTCAAGTTATGGATTATGTACTGCCAAATGATGCTGACAATTTTACAGCATGTTGTAGCTGTCCTTGGGGCTGTAGTTGTATCTCATCCTCCAGATGAAATGTCCTGAGCTGCTGAGCTTCTCCACAAACCCAGTACAGTTGGGATAGAGTATCTAAAACAAATACAGGCAAGTATAGTTCAACGATGGCCTGGGATATATAGTTCAATACATAAGGTGTGTGTTGAATAAATACTGATTATAATTATACTGATAAAATACTGATCATACATAATTTGTTATCTTGTAAAAGCAGGGTTTCAATAGTCAAAGCAGTGTTTTTTTATAATTGTGAGTGGTTGCTGCTCACTAGCTCAAAAGTGAAACATGCATGTGTAGCCAGTAAATTGTGTCTTATGTATGGTCCTTTTCGTGCCAGGCACTGTACTGTATATTTTACTGAAAACCCAGCATGTAGCTACAGGTTAAAGAGTTAATACTGATAATGCAGAGTGAAGCATCTGAACAAATCATGGTCATTAACTTATTGTGATTTAAAATGTAGTGTCATCATACCCCAAATCCCATAGTTGTGACAATTGCAGTGGTGCAACACAGCATTTCCCCAATGCTCAAACAAAGTATGTTTTTATCACAATTTTGGGAGCACATTGAAGAACTTTAAATTGCATCCTTAGGTTCTGTAATCACCATATAAATGAACTGTCTCCCCATGCTGTCACACTTTGATGAACTGTTGTAGTTTCATGAGCTTTAAGTGGCATTGCTTTCCCATCCCCTCATCTCACCTCTTGCTCAATCTTTTGCATTACAACATTACAAAATGTGAAAAAGAGTTTTTTTCAACCTTGGAATTTACTTGACAACTGCCGCGACTCATCTTTATGTCTTTCCCTGATATTTTTTCTCCTATTTATTAAGCAGTGACTTTCTGAATTTTTTTTTCAAAGACTGCATTTTAAACAAATGATCAAAAAACAGTGATATACAGTAAATCAAAGTGTGGTTTGTGTCTGTTTTGGGGGGCAGTGAATAAAGAACCCTTACCATCAACAGGAGTGTCACATAAGAACACTATGTTTGTGAAGATTCTCTGTCATCCAGGTGAAGTTGTCTGGAAATTGAGTCATGGCAACTGAACTTCTTTCATGGAAGGTAGAAATGTTTTGCGATTCATCCGAATCGCTTTGTTGGTCTGAGGGGAGTTGGTTAGTGACCACATTTGTCCAAAAAGCTAGAAATAAGGAAGGCAGGAACATAACAGGAGACATAAAGGACAAATGGGTAAAGAATCTCTCAGACAGGGACCTTTCACAATAAGAGAGAGAGGTCTAATCCAAAGGCCTAAATTATGCCATTACTCTTAAACAGGTTCCAGTTGTGAACTTTATTACATGCCATCCAAAACAACAAACTACCAGCAGCAGACGCCAAACAATTATAACTCAAAGTCTCTACAGCCCTTTCCAGTGCACAGCCACCAAAATCCAACCTCACCAGGAAGGAGAAAAGGGCCCCGTCATCTCTTAGCAGAGATAAAACTATCATCCTACTGCTTGCGGACAAAGGAAGATGCACTATTGTCCTGAACACTGCAGATTACAATAAAAAAGTAATCTCTCTTTTGTAGGACAAACACAGCTATGAAAAGAGTGAAAAGGGATCCTGTCAACAACAACAAAAAGAAGGTGATAGACTGCCTAAAACACCTTTAAAAGGGAAAACGCCATAGACAGGGCAACCTATCACCGTCTTTATCCTGGGGAGACTGCCTTTATGGACTTGCCAAGATACACAAGGAAGGAGCCCCACTTAGACCCATCGTCAGCAGCATTAACTCAGTTACATAAAACATTGCTAAATACCTGGGCACAATTCTGGCATCATTATTCGGACACACTATTCAGAAGTGTTTGCCTCCAAGGTAAGGGAGCTGAAAACTGGGTACAGATGAAACCATGGTATCCTTTGATGTTGCATCACTCTTCGCCAGCATTCCCACCACTGCTGCCTTAACAGCTATAAGGAGGAGACTGGAAGAAGACAGCACCTCATCACCAGAAGCAACCTTAACCCAGACCAAATCTGCTTGCTCCTGGACCTGTGCTTGGACATCACTTACTTCACCAGCAAGGGTGACTTCTACAGACAGAGACATGGCTGTGCCATGGGCTCTCCAGTGACACCAACTTGATCACTAGCCAACGTGGTCACCCTTCTTGAAAAAGTTCTGTGGATTGTGACGACCCTGGCCTCTTTGGCCTGTTGTCCTTGCCTGTGTGTTGGTCTGTGTCTTTGCTTTTTCCCTAGATGGCTGTGGGCGGAGTCCGTTTTGGTTGAGCAGGTGCACCTTGGCTCTGTGCACCTGAGAAACCATATAAAGACCCTGTTCTCTGCTGTTTTTTGGGGCTCTTCCTTTTTCGTGCTCTCTGTTGCTGTGAGGCTGATCTGTACCGGCTGTGAAGCTACCGTGGGGCTGCTGCCGGCTGCTGCTTCCTCGGCTGCTGTCACCTATGTCGGCCATACTCTTTTGTTTTTCGCTCCACACAATACTCACACACTATACTTGCCATGCATCCACTCACACACTTATTGATACACTGACCCTCATGCCTCATCTTTTTTGTCTTATATTAGTTATTTGAGTTATTTAATTAAAACATTCAAGTTGAAACGTTACTCATGCGTCTGTCCCATTTGATTTGTTACGAGCGTAACAGGATGCAGAATGAAACGTCTCTACCTTAAAGAAAGTAGTGCAGTTGCCATGACTCAACCTTCAGACAGACACAAATCATGTAAAACAAGATATTTGCTATCACATGGTATGATGACTGTTACTGCTCTGATTACTGCACCTCAGTCACATTTGCTAGAATCAAGCTTGAACGGGTTTTGTGTCTATGTGCAGAATGTGCGTGTCTTCTGCATTAAAAATGTTCTTCTTCAACACACACACAATCAGTGTGACCTACTTATACTGAGACATTTGTTATACAGAGTACTAATAATCCAAATATTGTAAAGAGGGTAAAAGTTAAATTTCTTCGTCTGAGCCATTTAAGAATATTCTGGTTTTAACGGAGGAAAATTTCCATTATGTTTATCTATCGAGTGTGTTTTGCAGATGTCTAGTCAAAGATTGCACTTCTTGCCTCTGTCTGAAGGAACATTTTACATGTGAAGCCTTTGGTTTTATAAGAATTGTTAGTATTTTAAAGGACTAAAACATTCTCTGGTGAACATTCAGGGTAAGAACATTGAGATAGTAGACTCATAAATACCTGGGTGTTCACCTAAACAGAAGGGTGGACTGGACTGGATAGATGATACTGATGCTCTTTACAGGGAAAGATCAAAGTAGACCTACCTTGCTGAGGTCTTTTGGAGTGCAGGGACCACTCCTGGAGACCTTCTTTGACACTGGAAATTCCCCAGCGTGGGACAAATAAAGACTTATCTTATACTGTAAAACAGTCTATGTAAAATATCTGAAATAACCTTTCAGAAGAATTAAACATCATTATTTTCTTTGTTTTAGTGTGGGGGCCTTAATGTAAGATCTGAAAAAAGTATAATTGGACATGTGTCAACCTAATAACTATAATTATAATAGTTTCCAGTAATAATAATAATAATTCCCAGACAATAGGGAACAGCTAAATAAAGATGAAGCAATGTTATTTATATTATTTTAGTATAAGTTGCTGAACAGTGCTGTGTTGTAATTCACTTTTCACAGTTTAGAGATTTGCTTGGGTTTTCTTGATTTTCTGAGACTTCCTGTATGTACTGTTCATGCCACCTAAAGAATAAACCCTTATAATTTCTTTCAACATGTGCAGCACTGTCAAACTATTAACTTTTTTACAACAGTGGAGATGCCAAAAAATCTGCTGAGCACATCCGTGCTTCCGAGAACATAAACCCATCAAAAGGATAAGTCTTAATTCTTTGTGCCATAGATGATAGATAGATAGATAGATCATCAGTGAGCCACACATTGGAACTGGGTGACATGATTGGTATTAGCATTAGTTCTGAGAAGCCACTGTACTTAACTGTAGTTTTTCACTTTTAAGTGAGAATACATGTATTGCATGTTTGGTTAAAATCAGACACATTCCTAGTGCACTGACTGTAAGTGTACTGGCGTGTCCTAGTTATATAGACATAATTAGTGCGCAGACGCGAGCCTAGCAGCTGTTGTAGTTGCTCTCTCTCTTGTTGCGTCTTTTCATTAATTGTTTTTTTATATTTTAACTTTAGTTTTTATTAGTAAACGTATTGATTAGCTTAAGTTAAGTTGAGCTTTGCCCTCAATCATGTTGTTTGAGAGTTTTTATCCCCTTTTTAAGTCTTTGAATTATACTTTCCCTCATCCGTAAGACCGGTGCGCAGCAGCTGCATCACCATGGAGCCGGCTTTGTTTACTCGCGGGATCACATGATCGCACTGAGGACAGCCGGAATTAACGATTTAACTTTGACAAGAACTTTAAACATCCCCGATGAGATAAGGAAGAGAAGAGCGAGGGGATGCAGAGGAGGAAGATAGCAGCGCGGTGTGGATAAAGAACGTAGACGAGAGATTTGCAGGGAGAAAGATTTAAGCCGCATCTCCCGTCTCCGATTATGGGCAACGTGAGATCACTGGGCAATAAGATGGACGAACTGACAGTTCTGGTAAAGACAGAGAACATCTTCACAGAGAGTAGTCTCTTATGTTTCACAGAAACGTGGCTACATGATGGTATCTCCGACTCCAGCGTGAATATTGATGGTTTCAGTACGGTGCGGGCGGACAGGAGGAGGAAGGAGAGAGGTAAGAGGAAAGAAGGGGGCTCGCTGTGTACGTCAACAGTATCGGGTATCATCCTAATAACTTTACTGTGAGGGAGCGTGTCTGTACCCCTGATATTGAACTGTTGGCTGTGGGACTGCGTGCATTTTATCTGCCCAAAGGATTTTCTCATGTAATATTAATCGCTGTCTACATTACTCCATCTTCTAACGCTGCTGCTGTGTGTGACGTCGTACAGATGGTCATCTCGACTCTGCAGACCAGACATCCTGACGCTCTCCTCATTATTTCCGGGGACTTTAATCATGCCAACTTCAATAAAACACTTCCAACATTCAGCCAATTTGTGACCTCTCCCACCAGGGGGGAGAAGACACTGGACCTAATGTATGCTAATGTAAAAGAAGCATACAGCTCCACTGCCCTCCCGCTCCTGGCCAAGTCAGATCTCAACCTGGTTTACCTCCTTCGTCAATACACACCTTTGGTTCAGAGGCAGCCAGCCAACCAGTAAAACAGTAAAGAAGTGGACAGGGGGGGCTAATGAAGCCCCGCAGGCTTGCTTTGAAGTTACAGACTGGAACACTCTCTGTGAACCTCAGGGTGACGACATTGATGGGCTGACAGACTGCATCACAGAGTACATCAGTTTCTGTGTTGACACATGTACCCCAACAACAAGCCCTGGGTCATGAAGGATATTAAATCTGTCCTGAACGAGAAGAAGAAGACGTTCATGGCTGCTGACAGTGAGGCAGTGAAGAGGTTCCAGAGGGTTCTGTCAGTCAGGATCAAGGAGGGAAAGAAGGCCTACAGGAGAAAACTGGAACACAGTCTTCAGCAGCAGATCCATCCATCCATCCATCCATTATCAACCGCTTATCCAAGGTCGGGTTGCGGGGGCAGCAGCCTAAGTAGGGAAGCCCAGACCTCCCTCTCCCCGGCCACCTCATCCAGCTCCACTGGGGGGACCCCAAGGCGTTCCCAAGCCAGCCGGAAGATATAATCCCTCCAGCGTGTCCTGGGTCTGCCCCGGGGCCTTCTCCCAGTGGGACATGCCCGGAATACCTCCCGA